>NW_019168004.1:4333219-4355849 GCF_002303985.1 Durio zibethinus
AAACAAAAAAATTAGTGACAACTCTCTTTAATTCATGTCTAGTAGTAGGTCTACGAATTTATACGTTATGATACCAGGCGACCCAATTTTAGCCCATTCCAAACTTGATCTAGATAGCAATTGGGGCTCAGCTCATTCAAAAGGCAATTTTAGGCTTGGTTTAAACTATTATCAAATTAGGCTAAAAAGTAACCCAAATTCTAGTATTATTTTTTGCTTTAGCATTTATCTATTTTTACTTGTTTCATTTATATCTATATTGTTAGATTTATATTTACATTATCATATTAAAGATATGTTTTCATAATTTAAAAGCATTGATTATTAATTAACGAATAATAATTTTAATTATACAATCATTTCAATGATGAAATTCTAAAAATCATAAATGGTTGATTTTCTTAGAATTTTCTAATTGAGAGGTTTTATCTTAAATATTTCCAAAAAGGTGAAAAATTTAGATAAAATTTTCAAATATAAAGAAAATGACTTATGAAATATCAAGAATAGAAATAACAAGAATGTAGTATTTAAAAATAAATGAAAGTTAGCCAAATAAGGAATCTTTAGAAATCAAGAATGGTTGAATTTCTAGTAATTTTTAAATAGAAACTTTCTATTTAATATATCTAGAATGGTAGAGATTTAGATAAAATTTTCAACGACAACATTGATATATGTTTTCAAACAATAATAAAATTAAAACAATAAACATTTAAAAATAATAAAAATAATAACAATAACAAACATAAATAATAAAATAAATTTGATGTTGAGATTTTAAGAGATTAAGAATGGTTAATCCTCTAAGAAATTTCTAGATGAAAAACTCTAGATGATAAACTTATTTCAAAAATTTTACTAGAGTAGTGGTAAAATTAGACAAAATTTTAATAATTATATTTTTAAACATAATAAAAAAAGTGATAGAAATGACAAGTTTTAGAAATGATAAAAGTAAATTTTGAGGATGAAATTATAAGAAATCAAGAATGGTTGATTTTTTTAAAAATCTTTAGGTGATAAAATATTTCCAAATGTTTCTAGAATTGTGAAAATTTTATGTATGTTTCAATACAATGAAAATTTAGATTTAGAAATGAAATTTAAAATAAAGTAAATTCAAGGATGAAATTTCTAATAATCACAAATGGATGATTATTTAAGAAATTTTAGGGTGAGAAAATATGTCTAAATTCTCTAGAATTGTGGAAAATTAGATATATTTTTAATAAAGCAAAATATAAATAATCAAAATAAATGATTGTCTTTTTCCTATGACAGAGCTTTTTGAAGAAAACAAATAAAATTTTTGAATATTCTTGAGGTGAAAAAGTATTTTCAAAAATTTTACCCTGATTGATGACGAATTTTAAAAGTTACTTTCAATATTTAAATGTTAAAATTTAATAGAAGACTATTAGAACTAAATATCTTTAAGATAATTTTAAATTAAATGATACCATCTCTTGGATGGGCGTATGGGGGTGCTATAGTTTTTCTCATATATAACTGAACTCCTGAACTTAATTCTAAAAATGTAAATCAAAACATATTTTTTTAAGGACCTTTAATTAAGCTTAAAATATGTTTAAAATGACAAATTAATTAGGTGACCAATCACACCTTAATAAAAGATAAGTGGTGACTCATTGAATTATATCTACTGATATATCTATGGATCTATAAGTTATGACAATCATATGTATTTATTACAACTGATCCAATGATAATTAGATTGATTAAACCAAGAATCTGTTCCTCCAAAAGTTCTCACTAACATCATGTATTGCTATTTCTCTTATTCACATCCACAAAAAGTTTATTGTTGTTTATATATACTTATATACATATATACGTATATATATATACACACACATATATATAGCTTTATATATACATATATATATATATATATAATATAGCTGTGGATGTCTTTAAGTTTTACTTGAGTTCGGATGATTTCTGAGTATAATCCCTATATGGATTGACCTAATTCATTCAATATTTTATTCTCAAAATCTTCTACAATGATAAAATTTTGATTAACAAAAAAAGGTAATATCTTACCCATTTGATTAACTTGTGTCTATTAGACTTATTTGCTCATGAAGCTTCAATTCTTATAAGTGAGTCATTAAACTCCATCCAATATTTGCATGGTTCTATTCCTTTCTTATTTTTTGATTAAACTAATCATTTTCTTTAATTCCAATAATATCATGCCATAGCTAAACTATGCAGCCTCAAACAGATGAATCAAAGGCTGAAAATAAGGTAATTTTGCAGTAAAAAGTTGATACAAGTAGCTAGCTAGGTTAATGTTTGCTAGGTAGTTTTGGAAGCGCGAGAAATCAGTGTGTTGATATCAAGACATGAGGCCGGGTTGCAGGTACGTGGATTCAATGATGAGGGGGCAATAGCTACGTGGCATGTGGTCAAACGAGCTGTATGAAATTGGATCGCGTAAATTATAGTGCCTGGGTGGGAGTGAACAACGTTGCCCGTAGGGAGAGTAAAAGCCAAGCCTGTGTGTCCATGTACAGTACTATCACTATGTATTTAATATTAATTAATATATTAAATTCAGTTGGAGAACACTTCTTTGGTTTCAAATTTGTCTGTTTCTATGTCATTAGGCTGTTTGTTTTGAATTCGTACTGCTTAATTTCATGTCCTTTAGTTTGCCGATGGGACGCATGTTATCAATCTAAATATTCAAATTCTATATCTCTCTATATATATATATATATTATTAAATTATTTTAAAAGTATGTTTTAGTGAAGGATACCAAAGTTTAGTCAAGACGAAGAAATTATAAATATTAAAATTTAAATTTTAAAATTATTAAATATTATTTTTTAAAATGATTACATATAAAAATTGAATAAAATTTTTATTTTTAAAGATTTTTGGTAACTTCTTAATTTCACCAAGTTTACGAATAGACATAGCAAATAATTTAAAGAAAATGAAACTTAGAGCATGGTTTTCTTACATAAACATATTTTACTTATATTATTAGCATTAATCTATTTGTATGAAGTTCAAATGATTGACATGACTAAAATGAAAGCACGAAAAAAAGGTGTATGGACACACGTTTGGAGTTAAAAGCAAAAACACATAAATGTTTAGGATTAAAAAGTAATTATTCGATGACTTTTAAACACATCCAAAATTTTTTCTGTACACCTTTAAAATTTTTTTCCTAAAAATCTACTTAGCTAATATCAATTTTAACATTTAATAAATGATAAAAATACCTTTAATAGCTTATGCATCCCAAAATTACTTTTATAAATCTCAAAAATGGATTTTCGAGAATTATATTGTATTTTTAGAAATGGATTTCTAAGAGTCATTGTATTCTCAAAAATCTATTTTCATAAATACATAAATTTTTGTTTAAATATATATTTAATTATAAATTCTTTAAAACGTTTAATTTTAATTTAAATAAAATAAATACATTTAATTTTAAAATAAATAATAGTAAAATAAATCAATCTCTTGATTTCTCCAAGATATGGCTTAATTATGGTAATAAGGATCTCTAGTCTTTTAGCTTCTAATACCTTGGTGGCCAAAAAATTAGAGGTTCTTACTATTGGATTTGTTAATTTCCTGATGACATTGTCAAGGTCAATGCTCTATAGAATGTTCGAGTTTAGACTAGCATACATACACACATGAGTCATTGATGTGCCCATGCTTACTTGATTATATGTGCGAATAGAACAGATATGTTAGTTCCCAACCACGCATGGGTATAAAAGTGTTATTGTCTTGAGACTAAAAAACCAAGAATACCCTTTTACCCATGTAAGAAGATGTTCTTGATTTTCTGAAATCTCGAGAGAGAATAAATTTGTGCCATGCATGATTGAGAATATCCATTTTAATTCCATTCGCACACATGATCAAATAAATGTATCCATAAGCATATATATTTTTGACATTCTTAAATAACTCATGGGATATAAATTTGTATGAGTAAATTTTTCAGTGATTAAAAATAAGAAATTCATAAGTTCTCAAAAATTGATATTTGAAAAGATTTAATTCGAGAATCATTGAAGCTTCTCAAAAATTCATTTTTAAGAAATTCGATTTCACCTAAATCTTACCGCAAACCTTAACCTATATTTACATGAATTAACCTCAATGTAATTAAAATCAATTGAAAACAAGATAAGAATCTTACCTTTAATCATTAGAAAACTATAAAGCAAAAGTGATTTGGGGTTAATTTGATGGATTTAGGGTTTTTTTATTGAAAAGTGAAGACAGAATAAGAGAGAATAAAAAAGGGTAGAAATGGAAAGGGGTAGGGGTGTATTTAGTAAAAAGAAAAAATTGAATTTTGAATTTAGAATATATTTAAAAGTGGGGTGTATAGAATGGAAAGTGGAGTGTAAATAAAATTACCCCACTTGTCCCTATATATTTTCTTCACTGAGGTTCAAGTCTACTATTACGGTTCCATTCAAGTACAAAAATAGTTGAAAAAATTAAAACCCTATTCTGAGTTCCTCATCTAGAATCTCAATTCAATTTTAAACCAACTGCTACTCATGCTTTACAATTGTTCCAAATTAAGAATGCTAGCTATAGACTATGTTTTGCGAGTAATTCATAATTCATTAATTTTATAACACATAAATAGTATGTATATACAAAATAGTACTTATTTTTTTGACATAAAAAAATTTTAGAGTGAAGAAAAAATTTTCCATTTTAAAGATAGAACAGATTATAACTTTAAGGAGAACTTATATTGACCCTTTTAAAAAAATTATTGATAACAAGATTGGAATTTAAAACTTATCAATGGAATATTTAAATTTTATCAATTCAACTAATATTAATTAGTGGTACCTATTTTTTAATGTAAAAGGGTTTGAAGAAACAAGAGATTCGATTTAAGCTATGATATTTTTCTCTTTTTATCCACCATTTCCATTGTTAACTGACAAAAGAATATTAGTACATTTTTGTTTATTGTGTTATATATAGGTGAGAATATATAAATTAAAAAGGAAAAAAAGAAAGAGTGATAAATTAATTAATTATTAATTAAATGTGCAAATTAATTTAATTAATTCATTTGTTCGAGGGTTGGGTTGGGAAATTATAGATTCAATTAATTTAAATTTCTATTTTTAGACAGAAGAATACAAGAATGAGAGGTTATCATAAGGTCATATGAGCACAAAAACCAAAGAAAGAGTTTAATAATATTAAAAGCAAAATGGCACTGGGAACTGGGATTGCATCGGAGAAATCAGCGGACCACCCGTGCCTTCTTGGAAATAATTCCTTTCTACTTCATTTATAAATTGCATTTGCCAATTGCTATTGCCACCCTTTCTCTTTCTTTGCATTTCTTTTTTCTTTTTCACTCTTATCCGTGCAAATTTAAAATTTTTTTTTGGCAAAACCAAAACCCTCATATACCTCAAAAGAAAGAAGAGATTTCCAAGAAAAGTAAAAAGCTTTATTAAAGATGAAAAGAGATCTTCTCCTTTGCTCCCCATGCCTTGTCCTCTTTTCCTATTTTTGGTTCTTGTAAAATTTTGTTTGCATGGCTGTTCTTTATTAATTGGCCTCTTACTTTCAGCTGTTTCTGTACATAAATATAACATTTGTTTCTTGTTTTTCATTAAAATCAAGTTTGCATTGAAGAACATTAGTTTACTGCTAAAAACTTTGTTTATTACAAATTATTTTATTATTTATATAATTTTTTACTGATGCATACAATTTCATAATATATAATACCTCAGATATAATAATTAACTACTTAAAATTTAAAATTTAACTGTAAATATATATATTTATAAACACCTGTTAATCAGATTTTTAAGTATTATGATGTTGTTGATTAAATGGAATGAATAAAAACATAAAGTCAAGTCAAACTAGAGAGAGATGAGGGATTTGGGCCTACTATTTTATTTAATTTTAACACTAAAATAATGCATGGCCTCATGCGTGTCTGTGTGTTTGTCTATGATATATATCTCCAACAGAATCCTCACACAAGCTAACAAGCTCTAGCCTAGGAATGCTCATTCTTCCCCTTTTTTTCTTGGGGTTTTCATTCATCTTTGATATATATAAACCCCAAAACCCTAAGTAGAGTTAGAAGTTCTGTTTGGGATTCAAACTTTTTTTTACTTGGACTCTAGTAAATTTTCCACTCATTTGCTTAATATGAAAAAGATAGATAGATAGTAAAAGAAATTGTTATAGTTTTAAAAAAGGAGAGAAGCTCAAACTTTTCTTGAAGATTGCATCAATGTCTTGAATATAAGTGTATATTATTGAAACCCCATAGTCTATGTTGATCTTTCCTTGGCGTACGTGTGTGTAATTTGTTGTTTTTTTCATAATGATATAGAATGTGCTCATGCATTAACATGTATAAGGCTAGTGGGTGAAGCTTTTCTCTATTATTTTTTTCCGTCAATTACCTTTTAATACATTCATTAGCACCATCCTCAAGTATGACTTTCACACTTTATAAATGAGTCCTAGGCATGTGGATGGTGTTAATGAATACATTAAAAAGTAATGAAGAGAAGCCCAACCCATGCCTAGCTAGTTGCATGCTTTTGTATTTGGACTATGGTTTAAAGACATCTCCTTCCATGTGTATGATCATTAACTTTTCGTTTGCGAAATAATTATTTTAAATAATTTTAATGACTACTTGTATGCATGAGATTATTAGGAGCATAGTGAATATTTTATCCTGCGACTTGTGTATTATTTTAATTATTTGATTTGAATTTATAGGGTAAATGTCTGTATGAATTAATTGCAGTGAAACAAAATTTTTTTTTTTGGCTTTACCAAATGGTTTTCTAATTGCCTTTTCGACAAGACAATGTTCATTAGTTGCCAAAGACACTTAGCTGAATGAACCTAATAAGACTTATCTGGCTAATCTATTCGCTACATCTTTGTTATATTGCCAAAAAGCTTGACACTAGTGTTACGGACTTAAGGGGGAGTCCTGAATCCCACATCGAACATAATGGGAGGGTCACTAGGGTATAAAAGGGTTTACACCATCTCCACCTTGTGAGACGCCTTTTGTAGGACAAAACCGTAAGGCTAAGGGGGCCAGAGTGAACAATACCTCACAAGGGTGTGAATCGTGACGGAAGGCTGATCTGGGACGTCGGAACGGTGAATGCTCGGGTCTCGGAGCAGCGCGGGTTCGGAGCTTAAGTCTCGACCCGTGACAAGTATTACCTCACAAGGGTGTAAACCGTGACAGGAAGGCTGATTTGGGACGCCGGAAGGGTGAATGCCCGGGTCCCGGAGCCGCGCGGGTTCAGAGCTTAAGTCTCGACCCGTGACAAGTGGTATCAGAGCCAACCCTATACCGTTCGATCCACGCCAAGCACCTCGAGGGAGGTAGGCAGGGTGGCCAGCCTCCGTGACGAGGGCGTCACGAGGTTGGGTGTGGGAGAATGTCACGGACCTAAGGGGGAGTCCTGAATCCCACATCGAACATAATAGGAGGGTCACTGGAGTATAAAAGGGTTCACACCATCTCCACCTTGTGAGGCGCCTTTTGTAGGACAAAATCGTGAGGCTAGGAGGGCTAGAGTGGACAATGACCTCACAAGGGTGTGAACCGTGACGGAAGCCTGATCTGGGACGCCGGAAGGGTGGAATGCCCGGGTCTCGAGCCGCGCGAGTTCGGAGCTTAAGTCTCGACCCGTGACAAGTATTACCTCACAAGGGTGTGAACCGTGACAGGAAGGCTGATCTGGACGTCGGAAGGGTGAATTCCGAGTCCGGAGCCGGCGCGGGTTCGAAGCTTAAGTCTCGACCGTGATACTAGCGTCACTAAACACACCAACATAATAAAGCTTGTTAGTTTATATTTTTACTAGTATAACAAACCACTAAATAAGGATTGAAAATATCTTGTTTTTTGTAAGATTTTCTATAGCAAATAATGCTAAAACTACTTGACTTTGATTGAGAAAAGAATGAAAGAAAGATGACTAGATTGTTAAATGAATTTGCATCAATTTTTATTTAAATAGATTTAATATAAGGTTATGACTCTTTAATTGTGTTGTTTCAATTAAAAATCACTCTCTTTTGATTACAAATATGTTTTTTTTTTAAATTATAGATATGTATAATCAAAATTTTTATATAAAGATAAGAAATGTTTTTTTATATTTCTAAAAATTATAACTTTTCGCAGAGCAGACATTTGCTCCAAAAAGACAATCAATTACCTCTTTGTAATTTCAATTTTCAGAATTCTTTTAAAAGTCGGGTAGCCGACTACGTCATAAAGTAGTTGGCTCCTTTCACATGTTCTAAAGCATCTTATGCATGAACAGTCGGACTTTTTCCAAATAGAAAGGTTTTTACATTCGATCGCCTATAGAGCAATTGACTCATTTTTTTTATAACGGTTGATTGCTATGACTTTTGTTAAGTTTCAAAAGACTCTGTATCATTGGCAATCGATTCCAATAGTAGGATAGGAACTGATTCCACACTTTTCTCAACTATAATAATCTATTGCTTTAGGTAGCAGGCGAATGCTATTTACATAGAAATTTTGTTTTGACTTCTACTTAACAAAACAGTCGACTCCATGCCCTTGGCAATCGATTGCTCTTACTAAAAAACGTAAGGCAATCAATTTTTACTAGCATTATAGTTGACTACTTTTCTATGTAGTCTTTTAATGACTCTTTCAAGCCTAGAATCATATTTATTGATCAGAGGAACTTTACATTTAACTTTTATCGTACTTTAAAATGATTTTCTCTTTGATTAAGTTCACTTAATTATGTTTTGAAAATATTTTCTAATAATTTCATCCTGCATTTTGATGCTTACATACAATTAGAACTTAGTGAAACTCTATGAATTTAATTCTTACCTGAGTAGTTTATTGCTCATTAATCCATAGTTCACTGTGAATTCAACTTCTGACATAAACAAGCGATAGAATTAGTGGCGAAATCCTTTCTATCATTAATTTTTGTCGTTTCCAATGGAATTCCATTGCAAATTCTGTCGGTAAAGATAGAAATCTGATTCTTCGAATTCTTTTGGTAAAAATAAAAATCCAATTCGCTGAAATCTGTGGTAATCTGTCAATATTAAAAACTTTTAACAAAAGAAACTTTTGTCCGTAATATTTTATTGCTGAAAACTTATTTTCTTGTAGTTTTTGCATGCTACTTAACAAGGGATAGCGCATGTAAAGACTTTATTGTGGCAAATTTGGTAGGCTGTAAGTTCTTGGCATTTTTTAGCTGAAATCTCCAGCTTTAGGCTCTTGGATGATTTGTTTGAGCCCACTAAAGCCATTCACTTTTGAAGGAGATATTGGCTCTTATGAGTTATTACGGCCAAGTGCTATAATTTTCTCCATCAAATTTTCACCACTAAAGTTTGTATGCTTTAGCTTGTTTTTCATGTTTTACAATTTTATAGGTTGAACTCCTTGCAAATTTAGGAAAGTGTCACAGCGACAGAGGTCAGATTCAGAAACCTTTAACAGGGCTTTACTTTGCTTCTCTTTCTTTGTAACCAAATATTCGCTATAATGACTGGCCAAAAAAATTCGGCTTATATTACTTCATGACTTCATGTCTCACGGACAATAGTATGTGTGGACCTAAGTATTAATCCCTTTGGATAAATGTACCAAATTCTTTTTTTTTTTTTTTTGCAATGAAACCGTCCTTTTTTTTTTCTTTTCCTTTCTTATTTATGTCATAAATATGCAAGGGTGGTTTCCGAATGCAAGAAAAAACTTAATAATGGCATTGCTACATTGAATCTAGGTTTTTATTTACATGATCATGAAACATCTTGAATAATTCATTCTTTTCGGTATTTAAAGTTGTCCAAATTTAAACTTTAATAATTGAAACTAGGAATCAATATTCTATTATGTGATTATTAATGAAAGATCTTGTCTTAGCAATTACTAAAAAATATTTAATAAAAAAATTCTAGTTTGAAAAAGCATTGCCACTTTCGAAGTCTTTGGATGCTTCCTGACCTTCTGCGCAACAGCTAGCCAATTTTTTTAATGAGTTTAATTACAGTTTGGTCACTAAAGTCCACGATAACTGGCAGCCGCTCCTACTCTCTCAACTGCCGCAAATCCATCTGCCTAAAAGGTTGAAACATTGTTTGGTTAGAGGTAGAAAATAATTTTCATTCAGTATAACAAGACAAGGGTTCATGAAGTGACGAGCTAACCACTTGGAAATACCAGATGGAACAGTAACAATCATAAGACAAAAATCATTAATTTAGACTCTGTTGCCTTATATGTGATTACCGGCTATAGTGGCAACCAAGGAACATTCTCCTGATATAAGATTACCTTCTCACACAACTGGTAGACCGCTAATGATAATTTGACAAGATTATTATAAATATAATATCAGTTCATCTGAGGCAAATACATGACAACTTTAGGCAAGAGAATGAGAGAAGAGGGTGGCAACCTTCTCCTATCACAGCCAAAAATCTCTGTTGAATTCAAGCAAAATTTTATTCCTTCAAAATTTATAAGGATTCTGAAACTACGTACGTTACCCATACGAATAATTGGTTTCTTCTATCATGCTAAATTTGGAAAACCCATCATGCATCGTAGACAATCGCAGAACGTTAAGCACTTCCACCTAGTTGTGCTGAGGCGGTTAACTATATAGTTTACATTTTGCTGCATTTCTTATCCTGGTTCTCATGACACGATTCTCATATTCAGGTCAGGAGTATGATTTGTAAGAGATATTAAGACTGGTTTTTGTGAAATGGTATATTCCCTTTTTGGTAAATTAAGATAAGTATAGCAACTGTAATTGTAAGAAACTCTTCATTTTGTCTACTGCTTTTTTATGTTACGAATCAAGAAATGTTTACAAATCGATAAGCTAATTAGTCTTTTAATTCCTTTTGCACGTGTTCTCATTCTATTAAGTGCCATGTCATTAAAAATCGTCCATTTTTCTGCAGGCACATAACAATCAAATCTTTGTGTAAGAAAAAGTGATTCCAAGGATCATCACAAATTTTATCTAATTAACTTCAAGTAAACATAAGAATCTAATGAATAGTTAAAGAGAGTACCATTGCGGATTCTGTTGGAACAGTTCCATGCCCATCCGCATAAGTATATTAAGGATGGAACAAACAAGTACAGAAACAGTAAGGATCAAAAGGGTGGTGCCTTACTTACGATAAATAGTGAGTGAAACTGGGAGCTAGGAAATTCTTGGGTTCGAAAGGGTAAAGAAGCAGTTAAAGATCGGAAGAAATATTGGTACATTATAACTTATAAGACAGACTAAAATACCAATCAAGATCAGTAATACTGTACTTATTTCTGAAATATCCTGTAACAAGGAATTTGTCGCCATTAAGACAAACACATAACTCACCATTTTATGACATATTTCTGAAAGGTCCACAATTGGTGAAGTTTCTGTACCATAACTGCATATAAATATCGTATGTGTTAAGAAGCCAGTCTTTAAAACGGATATAAAATGAATTTCAAGTTCTTCTTCGAAATGAACAAGGGAAAAATTTTGGGGTCAACCTTAGTCTGTTTTTCTTCCTAATAGCAGATGGGGAGAGGGCTCGTCATAAAACTTTAAAATCAGGGAAATTAAGTTAACCTTTGCAAATTTGTGAACTGCAATTTCAGGGTATTATTACAAGCAATGGTAATTAGGAATTACGGAGCAAACAATTTGCCTTTGATATAGACACATTGGTTCCTAGTTAAAACTGTACCAGATCGACTTATGCATTTATCCCAACACTTTTATCTCAACTTTTTATCCCACTTAGGTGGCAAAAATTTATTTGACAAATTCAAAGATATCTACCAATTCATAGCTAGGTCAATTATTCATAAATATATGTTTAGAGTTGAAACAATAGGCTTTTGCCACATCAGGTGGGACAAATAATTACGACGCAAGTGTTGTAACAGATACTATTTTCCAAGCAAATCATATGAATCATTTGAATACTTTTCAACTGTTAAACAGAGTTGCATACCATATCAGCTATATTTGATATCATGCTGGCCTCATTAATCATGTGTTGTCTCTTTAACTTTTGCTAATTGATTTTAAACCAGATGCTTTAACATAGTAGAATAACTAGGTTCTGCCTCTTCACTCAATAGTTCCCTAATTTGTTCCATATGGGAGCACACCTTTCGTTGTTTTTCTGTTGTTTAGTGTTTGTTTCACGTGAGCGCTGGCGTTAAAAGGATCCACTATCATTGCTATTCTAAGTTGGAGTTGGCCTTATATGTAGATAGGGAACGTGTCTCATTAATTGGTCCATCTACGGTAGTTGAGAAGGTCCAACCTAGATTTAATAAGGCCACTATAAACCTCAAACGTAACTAATATGCGCTATAACACCAATTGTTTCTCTGTCTTGAGTGTAGATTTGGAAAAGCAACTGATAATATGGAGCTCATCACTTAGACCACAAATACTGGGGAAACAAACTATAATTGGAGCAACAAATAACTTAGTTTCTAATACCACGTCAAGGCATCCAATCCAAAACCAAATGGAAAAAGATAGGGAAGCTAAACCTAGAATAAGGCCACAAAAAGCTCCAAGCAAAGCCAATGCAGAATATAGCACCATTTGAACAACTTAGGATCTCAGTATATTTCAGCAAAGTTAAAACACATGCATAAGTTCCCAATTGAGGTTAAAATATCTCAAAATTGGACGCCTTGAGTTTTCATTTTAGTTAAATTGACATGATTGTTTCATTTTTCTTGCTATCTTGAAATCTTTCATCAAGTATAGAGTAGCCAAAAACAGGTCAAAGATTCCATGAAGACACTTCTTTTATCTTGGTAAAAAAAAGTTTAGGTGAGAGGAGATTATTTCATCTTAGGATTAGAGCATATCGTAGGCTCAGTGAGAACTTACATTATATTTATAAATCGCCCACCAAGTGAAATTGCTGACAACAGAAATCAAACCTAGATCTTACAAACGAAATTTTAGATCTTTACTAGAGACTTTTTTTTGGAAGCAAATGAAATGTTCCTCTCAAACGCCCTAATACTAAACAAGAATCATAACCGACAAAGCGATTCGATCACATACCAAACATCAAAAATTGTGTCAAATGATATCCCACAAATATTATAGAAGCAGATTCCTCTTCGTAGTTTAGCAATGTTGATAAGTTTGCGTGTCGCAGCCCATTTGAGAGTGGAAAAGTTGAAAGGTAGAGCTATTGTATTCCCACCATAATTTAACTGCAACAGTACCAACAAAAAAAGTGCCAGCATTACGCAAAATAAGAATTACAAATTAGATTATTGCCAAAAAAAAAGAATTACAAATTAGATTATAAAAGGCGCACAGAAGAATGTTAAAGAACAACCACAAACTCCAAGACCAAAATTTAGAGCAAAGCACTTTGAACAAGCATGAGTAGCGTAATGGGTCCAACAAGGAATTAGCAATCACATCTAGAGTTATGGTCAGGAATTCTATTACAAAAGACAGAAGAAACACCCTTTTTGGAGGCTTTTGGCTGCAAGAAGAAAAACTTAAGAGTAAAACACTGACTGGATGAAAACAGTTACCTAACAGATCTGCTACAAAAGGAGTAATCAACATCCGGAATTTGAATGTTAAACTTTGATTTATCAGTTTGGCCAAGGATTCATACTCAAGGAACGGAACATAACTAAAATTTTCTTACAGGATTGTTGCTACTTCAAACTGGCTTCTCATTCCACAGTATGAAGACGAAATACAAGTTTTTGGTCCCTAGCACACTGAACAGTTTTCTTCCTTCAGTGTTACTGCGTTAATCAAGTTCTCAATTCTACTAACTAAGGTGTCTGCAGGATATTTCATTGTGTTTGGAGTAAGAGAAGCATAGAGGGGGGAGGGGTTAATGATTTGAACATTAGAAGGTTAAAATGCTTGCTGTTTAATTTTCTTTTCTTACTTATCTTACTCTATTTGCATCCAGCAAATCTTTCTACAGAATTTTGAAGCTTGTAAATTTCCCTCCTCCCTCCTGTCCTCTTTACTATTATTCTTAATAATGATTTGCTCTAATCTTAATTCAATTCCACAACCATCCTGAATAAATAAGATTTGAACTTGGCTAAACTAGCATTTATAGCATGTCCAATTCGTCGATAAGTATATGACAAGAGATCAGGACCTAGTACACTTAAATATTTCCAACATTATAAGTACAGTTTTCCTTTCTTTCTAGTAGGTACACACTTAGAGCAAAATTATACTTACAAGAGACTGAGCAAATCTCTCTATATCAATTAAGACAAACTGAAATTCTTCATAGTTGCGATCAAGAAATTCCCACTGAAAGCAGAGTTGGATCAAACATCTCTTGTCAAGGACCAATCACTTGCCAGGTTTTTGAAACAAAAGGAAAGAATCACTTGCCAGCAGGTTACGTATCATAATTTTTGTAAAAGAAAAAAAAAACTAAAAATCACAAGGTGAGAGAGATAAAGAGGGAGGGAGTTATGCAATAAAAAAGGTTCGTCACCTTCATTTCAAGAATATATAGCATTCTCAAGCTATATTCAAAGCAAAGTCAATCACCTCATTATGCCTCAAAGCTTCGTTGGAGAGACTGATGCTTTCAGTTGGGCTGTAGGACTCCAGTTTAACAGAAGTTTCCCCATCTTCAGAATGCCCTCACCAAACGCTAATTTGTGGTTGCTTTTTCCAACTAAAATATGGATTTGGCGGGCACTCAACCAACTATGCATGAAACAATAAACATATATATATATATATATATATATATAAATTTATATGTATAACCAAGTTAGCCGAACCTCTTTCAAGATTGCAAGATGAAATCATGCAAATTATAATGGACGTCCGAGATTGCACTCCAAGGTGACCTATTCGACCAAGACTCTCCATGATTGAAGAATATCTCATTTGGCCAACTTCTTTAAGATCAAGATAGACTTAATCCATTAGAGTTAGATAGTAATCAACTTGTAATCTCCATCATCTCCTATATTCGAACCTACCATTATAAATAGGGAGGTTCTCTCTTTTATTCCAATGATCACACAAACATCACACATCTTTCACATCTCTTCTCTTTTCTTTTAGATTTTTCTTTTAGTATTCTTTATAATTTGGCTAAGGTGATAGATTAGCCATAACTACTTATTTTCTTAATTCTTGTCTTTAATACAAGCATTTTTTTTCTTTCTTTACAAACTTTTTGGTTTTTTAATATTGTTTTACAAGTTTTAGTTTCAATCACTTTTATGTTCTTTAGCATTCGATTTACAACTTCTTTGTTCATTAAGTTTTAGCCATACTTCTTTTTCCATTTAAACTTTGAGTTTATGTTCATGCAATCATCTTTCTTTTATGCAATTACAACTTTCGGCCTTCACACATCCTTTGTCTTTCAAAGCTTTCAATCATTGTTTCTTTAAATCTAGTACTTGGCCACATTAAAGATTTTTAGTGCCAGTTGGATATTGAGATCTTGGCCTTCTTAAGTGTTTTTTTTTTTTTTTTTTATGTTCTTGGTTTATTGTTATTGCAATCAAACCAATCTTTTAGTAGTTTAGAGGCTTGTGGTAGAACTCGACTTTGCTACTTGAATCCACCCTACAATTTCAATTGTATAATTCTCAAGGGAATGACACTCTACTCACTCACTCTATTACTTGATTACAATATGTGCATTTACAGGCATTATAAAAAGTAGCAATCAAGTTTTGGCACCATTGCTGGGGATTATAATGGTGTTCAAATCAATATTAGTAAGGATTCTCTACTATCTTGTAATCTAAACATTTATTTTTATTTGTTTTAAATTGTTTTGATCTTTTCTTTATTTTTATGCATAGATCTAGAAGTGTTGGTCTAACTCCACTTGAGAAAGAAATCAAAAGAACTTTTAAGCATTTGAGAAGAGAGCAAACAACACCATCTACTCCAATCCCAATGGCGAATGCAAACAATTAAGGTCATAGAATATTGAGGGGCTATGCTATTCCTAATGCTAATGGATTTCAACCATCAATATGAAGGCTAGCTATCTAAGCAAATAACTTTTGACATTAAACTTTCAATTGTTCATTTGATCCAAACTTCTGTATAGTTTGGAGGGTTACCAAGTGATGAATGAAATCTTCATATTTCCAATTTTCTTGATTATGTGATAAATTTAAATACAATGGTGTTTCAGATGGTGAAAAAGCCTTATGTGATATTGGTGTAAATGTTAACGTAAAGCCATTGTCTATTTTCAAGAAGAATGGTGAAAAAAATATGAAACCAACCATGACAACCATCAAACTGGTTGGTGGATCCCTTAGACATCTTGAGGGCATAGTTGAAGATTTACTAGTAAGAATAGGAAAATTTATGTTTCCAGTTGACTTTATAATCCTGAATATTTAAGAAAATGTCTAAGTACCAATCAGATTAGGAAAATTTTTTTTTAGAATTGGAAAAGCAATGATTGATATGCATAAAAAGGAAACTTACAATGAAAATGCATGATCAAGAAAAGACTTTTAACATGAAGACATCCAAAAAGGTGCAAGCTGGAGTAACTTTTGGAGAAGCCGAACTCATAATACTTTACTCCAAACCAAGACTAAAAGTTAGGGTCATTTGCTCCAAGTCTTAAACCATCCATTGAGGAACCCTTAATCTTAGAGCTAAAGCCTTTATCACCCCATTTTAGGTATGCATTTCTAGGCCAAACATTTGCTCTTCCAATCATCATCTTTGCAGCTTTAAGCAAAAAGTAAAAAGATAAGTTGTTAAAGGTCTTAAAAAAGCGTAAAAAGGTATTTTTTGGTCGATAGCAGATATTAAAAGTATTAGCCTAACCATTGTATGCATAAGATCTTGTTAAAAGATGACTACAAGGCAACGATTGAGCAGCAAAGGCAATTGAACCCTACCATAAAGAAGGTAGTCAAAAAAGAGATTATCAAGTGGTTAGATGTTAGAATTATTTATCCCATCTCCAATAGTTCTTGGGTAAGTTTAGTGCAATGTGTACCATAAAAAGATAGAATGACAGTGATCAGCAACGAGCATAATGAGTTGATTTTGACTAAAACTGTCACTAGATGGAAAGTTTGTATGGACTATAGGAAATTGAATAAAGTAACTCATTAGGATCATTCCCTATTGCCATTTGTAAACCAAATGCTTGATAGGTTGGCTAGTTATGAATTTTATGATTTTCTCGATTGATACTCAAGGTATAATCAAATAGCCATAGCTCCGTAATAACAAGAAAATACCACTTTCATTTATCCATATGACACGTTTATGTTAGAAAAATGCCCTTTGGTCTTTGTAACACCTAAGCCACATTCCAATAATATATGATAGCAATTTTTTTAGACATGGTGGAAGATATTTTAAGGTATTTATGGATGACATTTTCATTTTTTGTGATAATTATGACTTATGTCTTGCTAACCTATCTAAGGTACATCAAAGATGTGATAAGACCAACTTAGTGTTCAATTGGGAAAAGTGCCACTTTATGGTTCAAGAAGAAATCATACTTGGTCATAAGGTATCTACAAAGGGGATCGAAGTTGATTGAGTAAAAATAAAAGTAATTGAAATATTGCCATTCCCTATTTCAGTCAAAGAGATTAGAAGTTTATCGAGGTCTGCTAGTTTTTGTCAAAGATTCAACCATGACTTCTCTAAGATTTCTAAGCTATTATCCAAGTTATGAGAAAAAGATGCTAAGTTTGAGTTCAACCAAGGCTATGTACTGGCATTTTAAACACTAAAAGCAAGTTAATCTTTGTACCCATCTTCTCATGGCCTGACTGGAATCAACCCTTTAAGCTTATGTGTGATGCAAGGACTTTTGTAGTATGAACTGTATTAGGGAAAAAGAAAAACAAGACATTTCATTTTATTTATTATGCAAGCAAAACCCTTAATGACACATAGCTCAATTAAGCTACAATGAAAAAAGAGTTGCTTGTCGTAATTTTTGCCTTGGAAAAATTTAGATCTTTCTTAATAAGAACAAAGGTGATTGTGTATATAGATCATATAGCCATTAAGCATTTGATCACAAAGAAATATGTGATATCATGATTAATTAGATGGGTTCTACTTTTACCGATTTAAAGATTAGAGAGAAAAAGGTTATGAAATTATGTGATGGATCACATGTTGAGAATAAAAAGAAAGCCAATAATGAAAAGATTATTTAAGAATTCTTCCTATATGAGAAACTTCTTGCAATTTAAAACCCACCATGGTATGCTGATCTAGTAAACTACCTTGTACGTAATGTTCTTCACCTAATTTGAATTATCAACAAAAGAAAAAATTATTTTATGATGTTAAATATTACGCATAAGATGGCTTTCTTTTGTTCAAGTAATGTAAAGACCAGGTTTTAAGAAGATACGTTCCAAGGAAAGAAGTGGTGACCATCTTACAATAATGCCATGCATCTAAATATAGACAACATTATGAAAGAGAAAGGATAGTGGTAAAAATAATGCAATGTGGTTTTTATTGGCCTTTCCTATTTAAAGATATACATAGATTTGTCACTCAATGTGATAAGTGTCAAAAGATGGGGAATCTAACTAAGTGACATGAATTGTTAATGAATAGTATTCTAAAAGTTAAGATCTTTAATGTTTGAAGGATAGATTTTATAAGGCCTTATGTGTCTTCTTATGGGAATACTTATATTTTGCTAGTAGTTAATTATGTTTCTAAATGGGTTGAAACCATAGCATCACCTTTTAATGACACCAAAGTAGTACTTAGATTTCTAAAGAAAAACATTTTCTCAAGGTTTGGTATGCCTAAAGCTATCATAAGTGATAAAGACATCCACTTTTACAACAAAATTTTTGAAAAATTATTATTTAAATATAGAGTAACTCATAGGATAGCTACGTCATATCACCTTCAAACTAGTGGTCAAGCCAAGGTTTGTAATAAGGAGATCAAAAGAATCCTCAAGAAGATTATGAACCCATTTCGAAAAGATTAGGCTACTAAATTGGATGATTCTTTATGGGCATGTAAAACATCCTTCAAAACCCCTTCGGGAATGCCTCTATACTAATTAATTTATGGAAAAGCCTATTACCTACCTATGGAATTAGAACACAAGGTGTATTAGGCCATCAAGAATTATAACCTTGATAAAAAGTTGGTAGGTGAAAATAGGTTGTTATAGTTAAATGATTTGGATGAATTCATATTGTGAGCCTATGAAAATGACAAGTTATATAAGGAAAAGATGAAAAGATGGCATGATAAAAAGATTTTGGAAAAGTATTTTGAGCTTGGTTAGTGGGTGTTGCTTTTTAATTCACAGCTAAGACTATTTTCTGGAAAACTTAAATCAAGATGGAGTAGACCTTTCATTGTGACTAAAGTTTTCTCATATAGAGCTATCAAAATTATGGATAAGGAAGAAAAGCAACCGTTTAAGGTTAATAAGCATAGATTAAAAATCTATCAAGGGAGAGTTGCAAAACAAGTTGAAGAGGTAACGTAATTGGTCAACCTTGACCAAAACTAGCATTGCTTAGAAGGTAACCCAAGTTTTATATTAGTTGTTAAGTTTACATTTATTTATTAAGACATGTATTCTTTGATTATTTTGTGTCTTTTAGTTTGATTTTGTAAGGATAAAAAGATGCAAAAGAGATGCCCTATAAAGAATTCAAGATTCAACTTTAAGGGAAAGCAAAGATAGGAAAGTGTTTCTTTTACCTTGAGTTCTTTAAAGTTTGCTTTGAAATATTTTCTAATTTAAGTGTGAGGGGGAAAAAAAATGCTTTTGTGCTAAAACATATCTTTTGAAAATTTTTTTGCCCTATATGTTTTGTTTTCAAACCATGTTGACATGATATAATCATGATGATGATAACTTAGTTAAATTTTGATGAGTTAGCCAAGATTGACTTGAGTATGATATGAGAAAAATCATGAATGCAGTGAAGCAATGGACTAATTTCTTAAGCATGTTTTTCTTTAGAGCATGATTTTTATGTTTGTTTTTTAGTCTTGATTTATGATATGCATTGATCTTGGTAAGAAGTTATGTAATATGTAAAGTTGCATAGATATTTAGAGAATGAATATGACTTTATAATTTATCTACCTAACCTTCAAGGCACCTAGGTTATACTTGACTTAAAAGATAATTAACGCATTCTTTAGACAATTTGAGTTTTTGCAAACCCACATTTAATATTACATCCCTAGTACCTTTGATTTTGAGCCTTTTATATTTATCCGTTTCTATTTTTTTTTTATAATCATTGTAGCTACATGTGGTTTTAAGAATCCAATCGTCGGACTTGGAGAATAAAAAATGAATGGGATTAAAAAGCATTTTTAATAAAAATCAAAGTAAGGAGTTACCACAAATATTTTTTAGGGTATGACCCAAAAATTTTGTCTTTTTAATAAAATATTTAAAATGAGTTTAAAGTTTACTAAAAACATATTTTACGGTATGTGAAAATAAGAGTTAATAGTTATCCTTAGATTTTGATAAAAATGGTCCCACTTTAGTGTTTACAAACTAATTCCTTTATTAATTCCAAAAAAAGCTGAATCTATTTTTTAATTTTTTTTGAAAGCAAATAATTAGTTTTTAATTAATTTTTTTGAAAAAACAAAATAATTTATTTTTAGATCAAAATGAAAAAGTCCTAAATATTAAGATACTTTTCTCACTCTTCTATATTTGAGTAAAGCTTCAAAAATATTTTTAACTTAAAAGTTTTCAAATACACAAAAAAAACAAAGATGACATCTCATAAATGATAGCCGTTGAAAGTCTTTCTATTTTTAAACCAGATCTTAAAAGCTATATTTATTTAAGATGTTAATTTAAAAACATTTTTCTAAAAATAAACACCTTATTTATAAAGCATATGAATAAAATACATGAACATAATAATATATGATGAATACATGATAATTAAATATGAATGATAAAATATAAATGCATGACAATTGAAGAATGAATGTGACAACAAAATAAAATGAATGCAAATGCATAAATGAGATTAAGTTAGTTTTAGGATTTGGGGTTAGTTTAAGGTATAAGTTAGGGTTTTGGTTTAGAATTTAGGGTTTTAAAATGGGGTTTGGAGTTTAGCTTTGGGGTTTGTAATGAGGTTTAGATTTGGGGTTTAGATTTAGGGATTTGGAATGCATGAAACAAATTTACTGAAATGCCATTGATAAAAATACAAACTTTGATGCATGGGAATAATGTGATAAATTATTAAAATGCTATTAATAAAATTGCAAACTTTAATATATGGATCACGTATAAAAACATATTATAAACTTATACATATTTACAAATACATTACAAACTAAACATGTATGCAAAAATATGGCAAAAATAGATCAAACATCAAGGGTTTTTAAAAAAATCAAAGACATTCCACCTTTTTTTATTTTAACACTTATACAAATAATATAAAATCACCAAAAAGTCTACTAATCTAACATTTGTACACTTTGAAAATTTGATAAAAAACATAGAAAACTTGAAGAACAAAGCAAAAGCACAAGTAATCAAGTAACAAACAAACAACATTTAGCCACTAAGCAAGCTAGTAGGTTTGGCCAAGCATGGGAAGGCTTGGCCGAATGCGCCATTTGGCTCTCTACAAACATCTAAAACTTTATCTAGGTAGAACAAGCATCAAACACCTATGCAATTATGATAAAGAAGCATTTTCATCACAAAAGGAATTTTATCAAACATGTAACAAAGTACCTAATAGAGAAACCATAAAAGCATGTATGGTAGCAAAACACATTACAAAAACTACTAACATACTTAATATTCATGCAAATAACCCTTAGCCTAACACTTGAATCATCTAAACAGATTATTCAAAAAAGGAAAAGCTTTAAATTAAGTCACAAGAAGGTTCAGCCATAGTGAGAGGGAGCTTGGCTAAATGTCCCATGCTTGTAATAATGGAGGATTTTATTTTTTTTTAATGTTTTTTGCTTCAAACCCAACTTTAATTAGTTGGTTGAGCACTTGGATCAAAGTTTAGGATTTAAATAGACAAACAACTGTAAACTTCTTCATAAAAATATAAAAATTAAAGAGAAATTAATATGAAAATGCAATGAAATGTAACAAATGAAAGTGGTAGAATTTATACCTCAAAGAAAACTTTCAAATTTTTTTAGGGTTTAAGGTTTAGGGTTGTGGCTTTTGAAAATTGACCCGAGTTTAATTTGATTTGATTGATTTTAATCAATTTTGACTTTATTTGACCAAGTTGACCTTGAGGTATTTGGGTCAAATTGGTCTCAAATTCAATTTTGAAAACTTGTTAAAATTAAACAAATGTTGGACTGTCTGAACATCACAACTGATTAGATCTTATTTGGACAAAATTATATATCTACAATTGTCTTTTTCATGCATTTTTTTAGCATTAGAAATAATGCAAAGACCAAGATATCAATTTTGTCTGGAACCTTTGTCTGGGACCAATGGTGAAAGGATTTTGCTTTCTGTTGCTTT
>NW_019168004.1:4356849-4384608 GCF_002303985.1 Durio zibethinus
GCCAAGTTCAAATCTTATTTATTCAGGATGGTTGTGGAATTAAACTAAGATTAGAGCAAATCATTATTAGAATAATAGTAAAGAGGACAGGAGGGAGGAGGGAAATTTACAAGCTTCAAAATTCTGTAGAAAGATTTGCTGGATGCAAATAGAGTAAGATAAGTAAGAAAAGAAAATTAAACAGCAAGCATTTTAACCTTCTAACGTCAAATCATTAACCTCTCCCCCCTCTATGCTTCTCTTATTCCAAACACAATGAAATATCCTGCAAACACCTTAGTTAGTAGAATTGAGAACTTGATTAATGCAGTAACACTGAAGGAAGAAAACTGTTCAGTGTGCTAGGGACCAAAACTTGTATTTCGTCTTCATACTGTGGAATGAGAAGCCAGTTTGAAGTAGCAACAATCCTGTAAGAAAATTTTAGTTATGTTCCGTTCCTTGAGTATGAATCCTTGGCCAAACTGATAAATCAAAGTTTAACATTCAAATTCGGATGTTGGTTGCTCCTTTTGTAGCAGATCTGTCAGGTAACTATTTTCATCCAGTCAGTGTTTTACTCTTAAGTTTTCTTCTTGCAGCCAAAAGTCTCCAAAAAGGGTGTTTCTTCTGTCTTTTGTAATAGAATTCCTGACCATAACTCTAGATGTGATTGCTAATTCCTTGTTGGACCCATTACGCTACTCATGCTTGTTCAAAGTGCTTTGCTCTAAATTTTGGTCTTGGAGTTTGTGCTTGTTCTTTAACATTCTTCAGTGCGCCTTTTATAATTTGTAATTCTTATTTTGCGTAATGCTGGCACTTTTTTTGTTGGTACTGTTGCATTTAAATTATGGTGGGAATACAATAGCTCTACCTTTCAATTTTTCCACTCTCAAGCGGGCTGCTGGGACACGCAAACTTATCAACATTGCTAAAACTACCAAGAGGAATCTGCTTCTGTAATATTTATGGGATATCATTTGACATTTTTGATGTTGGGTATGTGATCGAATCGTTTTGTCGGTTATGATTCTTGTTTAGTATTAGGGCGTTTGAGAGGAACATTTCATTTACTTCCAAAAAAATGTCTCTAGTAAAGATCTAAAATTTCGTTTGTAAGATCTAGGTTTGATTTCTGTTGTCAGCAATTTCACTTGGTGGGCCATTTATAAATATAATGTAAGTTCTCACTGAGCCTACGATATGCTCTAATCCTATGATGGAATATCTCCTCTCACGTAAACTTTTTTTTACCAAAGATAAAAGAAGTGTCTTCATAGAATCTTTGACCTGTTTTTGGCTACTCTATACGTGATAAAAGATTTCAAGATAGCAAGAAAAATGAAACAGTGATGTCAGTTTAACTAAAATGAAAACTCAAGAGGTCCAATTTTAAGATATTTTAACTTCAATTGGAACTTATGCATGTGTTTTTGTCACGGATCGAGATTTAAGCTCTAAATTCGTGCGGCTTTGGGATCCGGACATTCACTCATCCCGCGTCTCAAATCAACCTGACCGTCAAAGTTCACACTCTTGTGAGGTATTGTCCGCTCTAGCCCCCCTTACCTCACGATATTATCCTACAAAAGATATCTCGCAAGGAAGAGATGGTGTAAACCTTTTTGTACCATATATTTTTTTACCATACTATCGAGTTTGATAGGATACTGCTGATTCTAGTCCATTCATTTATTTAATTTTTAAGACGTGAAATTAGAATCTTTTTTTTCTTAAATCCTTGATAAAAGTCAAGTTTTATTCAAATTAATCACTTTGACTGACAGTTTTTACGTATTATTAATAAAAAAAAACGGTAGGAACTAGAATGAACAACGCTGTAGCAATAAATGCGAGAATATTTACTTCCATAATTTCATTGTTTTTCTACTTTGCAATAACTCGGGATTTAATCCCATAGAGATGATAAATTTGTCGCTTATAAATTCAATGCGATGACTTACATTTCAATGACATCGAATCGGATCAATATCATGAATAACAATATCTAATCTATCAAATCGATTCACCGTCGAGAATTGAATAGTATAACATAGGAAGCTCTTTTATCCACACCGAATACAAAATTGGATTCTTGGCCCAATCAAAAGAATTCCCTTTCCTTTATTTCTATAAAATTCTTTTTCCACTTTTTCTTTTCGATAATCTATCACACAGTTTTGTCCTACAAAAGACGTTTTGTGCGAACCCTTTTATACCCCAGTGACCCTCCTATTATGTTCGATATAGGATTCAGGACTCTTCCTTAGGTCTATGACATTCTCCCCATCCAACCTCGTGATGCCCTCGTCACGGAGGCTGACCCACTCTGCCTACCTCTCTTGAGGTGCTTGGTGTGAATCGAATGGTATAGGGGCTAGCTCGATACCAACTTATCACAGGTCGAGACTTAAGCTCCAAACCCGCACAGCTTTGGGACTTGGGCATCTACTCATCCGGCGTCCCAAATCAGCCTGACCGCCAAAGTTCATACTCTTGTAAGGTATTATCCGCTTTGGCCCTCTAGCCTCACGGTTTTGTCCTACAAAAGGCGTCTCGCAAGGAAGAGATGGTGTGAACTTTTTATACCCAGTGACCTTCCTATTATGTTCGATGTGAAATTCAGGACTCCTCCTAAATCCGTGACATTTTAACTTTGCTGAAGTATACTGAGATCCTAAGTTGTTCAAATGGTGCTATATTCTGCAGTTGGCTTTGCTTGGAGCGTTTTGTGGCCTTATTCTAGGTTTAGCTTCCCTATCTTTTCCATTTGGTTTTGGATTGGATGCCTTGACGTGGTATTAGAAACTAAGTTATTTGTTGCTCCAATTATAGTTTGTTTCCCAGTATTTGTGGTCTAAGTGATGAGCTCCATATTATCAGTTGCTTTTCCAATCTACACTCAAGACAGAGAAACAATTGGTGTTATAGCGCATATTAGTTACGTTTGAGGTTTACAGTGGCCTTATTAAATCTAGGTTGGACCTTCTCAACTACTGTAGATGGACCAATTAATGAGACACGTACCCTATCTGCATATAAGGCCAACTCCAACTTAGAATAGCAATGATAGTGGATGCTTTTAACACCTGCCTCACGTGAAACAAGCACTAAACAACAGAAAAACAACGAAAGGTGTGCTCCCATATGGAACAAATTAGGGAACTATGAGTGAAGAGGCAGAACCTAGTTATTCTACTATGTTAAAGCATCTGGTTTAAAATCAATTAGCAAAAGTTAAAGAGACAACACATGATTAATGAGGCCAGCATGATATCAAATATAGCTGATATGGTATGCAACTCTGTTTAACAGTTGAAAAGTATTCAAATGATTCATATGATTTGCTTGGAAAATAGTATCTGTTACAACACTTGCGTCGTAATTATTTGTCCCACCTGATGTGGCAAAAGCCTATTGTTTCAACTCTAACATATATTTATGAATAATTGACCTAGCTATGAATTGGTAGATATCTTTGAATTTGTCAAATAAATTTTGCCACCTAAGTGGGATAAAAAGTTGAGATAAAAGTGTTGGATAAATGCATAAGTCGATCTGGTAACAGTTTAAACTAGGAACCAATGTGTCTATATCAAAGGCAAATTGTTTGCTCCGTAATTCCTAATTACCATTGCTTGTAATAATACCCTGAAATTGCAGTTCACAAATTTGCAAAGGTTAACTTAATTTCCCTGATTTTAAAGTTTTATGACGAGCCCTCTCCCCATCTGCTATTAGGAAGAAAAACAGACTAAGGTTGACCCAAAATTTTCCCTTGTTCATTTCGAAGAAGAACTTGAAATTCATTTTATATCGTTTTAAAGACTGGCTTCTTAACACATACGATATTTATATGCAGTTAGGTACAGAAACTTCACCAATTGTGGACCTTTCAGAAATATGTCATAAAATGGTGCAGTTATGTGTTTGTCTTAATGGCGACAAATTCCTTGTTACAGGATATTTCAGAAATAAGTACAGTATTACTGATCTTGATTGGTATTTTAGTCTGTCTTATAAGTTATAATGTACCAATATTTCTTCCGATCTTTAACTGCTTCTTTACCCTTTCGACCAAGAATTTCTAGCTCCCAGTTTCACTCACTATTAATCGTAAGTAAGGCACCACCCTTTTGATCCTTACTGTTTCTGTACTTGGTTTGTTTCCATCCTTAATATACTTATGCGGGATGGGCATGGAACTGTTCAACAGAATCCGCAATGGTACTCTCTTTAACTATTCATTAGATTCTTATGTTTACTTGAAGTTAATTAAGATAAAATTTGTGATGATCCTTGGAATCACTTTTTCTTACACAAAGATTTGAATTGTTATGTGCCTGCAGAAAATGGACGATTTTTAATGACATGGCACTTAATAGAATGAGAACACGTGCAAAAGGAATTAAAAGACTAATTAGCTTATCGATTTGTAAACATTTCTTTGATTCGTAACATAAAAAGCAGAAACAAATGAAGAGTTCTTACAATTACAGTTGCTATATTATCTTAATTTACCAAAAAGGGAATATACCATTTCACAAAAACCAGTCTTAATATCTCTTACAAATCATACTCCTGACCTGAATATGAGAATCGTGTCATGAGAACCAGGATAAGAAATGCAGCAAAATGTAAAACTATATAGTTAACCGTCTCAGCACAACTAGGTGGAAGTGCTTAACGTTCTGCGATTGTCTACGATGCATGATGGGTTTTCCAAATTTAGCATGATAGAAGAAACCAATTATTCGTATGGGTAACGTACTTAGTTTCAGAATCCTTATAAATTTGAAGGAATAAAATCTTGCTTGAATTCAACAGAGATTTTTGGCTGTGATAGGAGAAGGTTGCACCCTCTTCTCTCATTCTCTTGCCTAAAGTTGTCATGTATTTGCCTCAGATGAACTGATATTATATTTATAATAATCTTGTCAAATTATCATTAGCGGTCTACCAGTTGTGTGAGAAGGTACTCTATATCAGGAGAATGTTCCTTGGTTGCCACTATAGCCGGTAATCACATATAAGGCAACAGAGTCTAAATTAATGATTTTTGTCTTATGATTGTTACTGTTCCATCTGGTATTTCCAAGTGGTTAGCTCGTCACTTCATGAACCCTTGTCTTGTTATACTGAATGAAAATTATTTTCTACCTCTAACCAAACAATGTTTCAACCTTTTAGGCAGATGGATTTGCGGCAGTTGAGAGAGTAGGAGCGGCTGCCAGTTATCGTGGACTTTTAGTGACCAAACTGTAATTAAACTCATTAAAAAATTGGCCAGCTGTTGCGCAGAAGGTCAGGAAGCATCCAAAGACTTCGAAAGTGGCAATGCTTTTTCAAACTAGAATTTTTTCTATTAAATATTTTTTAGTAATTGCTAAGACAAGATCTTTCATTAATAATCACATGATAGAATATTGATTCTTAGTTACAATTATTAAAGTTTAAATTTTGACAACTTTAAATACTGAAAAGAATGAATTATTCAAGATGTTTCATGATCATGTAAATAAAAACCTAGATTCAATGTAGCAATGCCATTATTAAGTTTTTTCTTGCATTCGGAAACCACCCTTGCATATTTATGACATAAATAAGAAAGGAAAAGAAAAAAAAAAGGACGGTTTCATTGCAAAAAAAAAAAAAAAAGAATTTGGTACATTTATCCAAAGGGATTAATACTTAGGTCCACACATACTATTGTCCGTGAGACATGAAGTCATGAAGTAATATAAGCCGAATTTTTTGGCCAGTCATTATAGCGAATATTGGTTACAAAGAAAGAGAAGCAAGTAAAGCCCTGTTAAAGGTTTCTGAATCTGACCTCTGTCGCTGTGACACTTTCCTAAATTTGCAAGGAGTTCAACCTATAAAATTGTAAAACATGAAAAACAAGCTAAAGCATACAAACTTTAGTGGTGAAAATTTGATGGAGAAAATTATAGCACTTGGCCGTAATAACTCATAAGAGCCAATATCTCCTTCAAAAGTGAATGGCTTTAGTGGGCTCAAACAAATCATCCAAGAGCCTAAAGCTGGAGATTTCAGCTAAAAAATGCCAAGAACTTACAGCCTACCAAATTTGCCACAATAAAGTCTTTACATGCGCTATCCCTTGTTAAGTAACATGCAAAAACTACAAGAAAATAAGTTTTCAGCAATAAAATATTACGGACAAAAGTTTCTTTTGTTAAAAGTTTTTAATATTGACAGATTACCACAGATTTCAGCGAATTGGATTTTTATTTTTACCAAAAGAATTCGAAGAATCAGATTTCTATCTTTATCGACAGAATTTGCAATGGAATTCCATTGGAAACGACAAAAATTAATGATAGAAAGGATTTCGCCACTAATTCTATCACTTGTTTATGTCAAAAGTTGAATTCACAGTGAACTATGGATTAATGAGCAATAAACTACTCAGGTAAGAATTAAATTCATAGAGTTTCACTAAGTTCTAATTGTATGTAAGCATCAAAATGCAGGATGAAATTATTAGAAAATATTTTCAAAATATAATTAAGTGAACTTAATCAAAGAGAAAATCATTTTAAAGTACGATAAAAGTTAAATGTAAAGTTCCTCTGATCAATAAATATGATTCTAGGCTTGCAAGAGTCATTCAAAGACTACATAGAAAAGTAGTCAACTATAATGCTAGTAAAAATCGATTGCCTTAAGTTTTTAGTAAGAGCAATCGATTGCCAAGCGTATGGAGTCGACTGTTTTGTTAAGTAGAAGTCAAAACAAAATTTCTATGTAAATAGCATTCGCCTGCTACCTAAAGCAATAGATTATTATAGTTGAGAAAAGTGTGGAATCAGTTCCTATCCTACTATTGGAATCGATTGCCAATGATACAGAGTCTTTTGAAACTTAACAAAAGTCATAGCAATCAACCGTTATAAAAAAAATGAGTCAATTGCTCTATAGGCGATCGAATGTAAAAACCTTTCTATTTGGAAAAAGTCCGACTGTTCATGCATAAGATGCTTTAGAACATGTAAAAGGAGCCAACTACTTTATGACGTAGTCGGCTACCCGACTTTTAAAAGAATTCTGAAAATTGAAAATATAAAGAGGTAATTGATTGTCTTTTTGGAGCAAACGACTGCGCTACATGAAAAGTTGTAATTTTCAGAAATATAAAAGAGTATTTCTTTTCTTTATATAAACATTTTGATTATTCAAATGAACAAACATATCTATAATTTTAAAAAATATATATTTATAATCAAAAGAGAGTGATTTTTAATTGAAATAACACAATTAAAGAGTCACAACCTTAAATTAAATCTCTATAAATAAAAATTGATGCAAATTCATTTAACAATCTAATTCAATTCAGAATGACTCTCATCTTTCTTTCATTCTTTTCTCAATCAAAGTCAAGTAGTTTTAGCATTATTTGCTATAGAAAATCTTACAAAAACAAGATATTTTCAATCCTTATTTAGTGTTTTGTTATATTAGTACAAAACATAAACTAACAAGGCTTTATTACGTTGGTGTGTTTAGGGTCAAGCTAGTGTCAAGCTTTTTGGCAATATAACAAAGATGTAGCGAATAGATTAGCCAGATAAGTCTTATTAGGTTCATTCAGCTAAGTGTCCTTGGCAACTTATGAACATTGTCTTGTCGAAAAGGCAATTATAAAACCATTGGTAAAGCAAAAAAAAAAAAAAAAAAATGGTTTCACTGCAATTAATTCATACAGACATTTACCCTATAAATTCCAATCAAATAATTAAAATAATACACAAGTCGCAGGATAAGATATTCACTAATGCTCCCTAATAATCTCATGCATACAAGTAGTCATTAAAATTATTTAACAATAATTATTTCGCAAACGAAACGTTAATGATCAAACACATGGAAGGAGATGTCTTTAAACATAGTCCAAAATCAAAAGGCATGAAACCTAGCTCAGGCATGGGTTGGGCTTCTCTTCAATACTTTTTTAATGGTATTTCATTAACAACCATCCACATGCCTAGGACTCATTTATAAAGTGTGAAAGTCATACTTGAGGATGGTGCTAATGAATGTATTAAAAGGTAATTGACGGAAAAAAATAATAGAGAAAAGCTTCACCCACTAGCCTTATACATGTTAATGCATGAGCACATTCTATATCATTATGAAAAAAACAACAAATTACACACACGTACGCCAAGGAAAGATCAACATAGACTATGGGGTTTCAATAATATACACTTATATTCAAGACATTGATGCAATCTTCAAGAAAAGTTTGAGCTTCTCTCCTTTTTTAAAACTATAACAATTTCTTTTACTATCTATCTATCTTTTTCATATTAAGCAAATGAGTGGAAAATTTACTAGAGTCCAAGTAAAAAAAAGTTTGAATCCCAAACAGAACTTCTAACTCTACTTAGGGTTTTGGGGTTTATATATATCAAAGATGAATGAAAACCCCAAGAAAAAAAGGGGAAGAATGAGCATTCCTAGGCTAGAGCTTGTTAGCTTGTGTGAGGATTCTGTTGGAGATATATATGCATAGACCAAACACACAGACACGCATGAGGCCATGCATTATTTTAGTGTTACAATAAATAAAATAGTAGGCCAAATCCCTCATCTCTCTACTAGTTTGACTTGATTTATGTTTTTATTCATTCCATTTAATCAACAACATCATAATACTTAAAAATCTGATTAACAGGTGTTTATAAATATATATATTTACAGTTAAATTTAAATTTTAAGTAGTTTAATTATTATATCTGAGGTATTATATATTATGAAATTGTATGCATCAGTAAAATTATATAAATAATAAAATAATTTGTATAAACAAAGTTTTTAGCAGTAAACTAATGTTCTTTCAATGCAAACTTGATTTTAATGAAAAACAAGAAACAAATGTTAATATTTATGTACAGAACAGCTTGAAAGTAAGAGGCCAATTAATAAAGAACAGCCATGCAAACAAAATTTTACAAGAACCAAAAATAGGAAAAGAGGACAAGGCATGGGGAGCAAAGGAGAAGATCTCTTTTCATCTTTAATAAAGCCTTTTTACTTTTCTTGGAAATCTCTTCTCTTCTTTGAGGTTATATGAGGGGTTTTGGTTTTGGCCAAAAAAAAATTTTAAATTTGCACGGATAGAGTGGAAAAAGAAAAAGAAATGGCAGAGAAAGAGAAGGGTGGCAAAGCAATTGGCAAATGCAATTTATAAATGAAGTAGAAAGGAATTATTTCCAACGAAGGCACGGGTGGTCCGCTGATTTCTCCGATGCAATCCCAGTTCCCAGTGCCATTATTGGCTTTAATATTATTAAACTCTTTCTTGGTTTTTGTGCTCATATGCCTTATGATAACCTCTCATTCTTGTATTCTTCTGTCTAAAAATAGATTTAAATTAATTGAACTCTATAATTCCCAACCCAACCCTCGAACAAATGAATTAATTAAATTAATTTGCACATTTAATTAATAATTAATTAAGTTATCACTCTTTCTTTTTTCCTTTTTAATTTATATATTCTCACCTATATATAACACAATAAACAAAAATGTACTAATATTCTTTTGTCAGTTAACAATGGAAATGGTGGATAAAAAGAGAAAAATATCAGAGCTTAAATCGAATCTCTTATTTCTTCAAACCCTTTTACATTAAAAAATAGGTACCACTAATTAATGTTAGTTGAATTGATAAAATTTAAATATTCCATTGATAAGTTTTAAATTCCTATCTTGTTATCAATAATTTTTTTTAAAAAGGTCAATATAAGTTCTCCTTAAAGTTATAATCTGTTCTATCTTTAAAATGGAAAATTTTTTCTTCACTCTAAAATTTTTTTATGTCAAAAAAATAAGTACTATTTTGTATATACATACTATTTATGTGTTATAAAATTAATGAATTATGAATTACTCGCAAAACATAGTCTATAGCTAGCATTCTTAATTTGGAACAATTGTAAAGCATGAGTAGCAGTTGGTTTAAAATTGAATTGAGATTCTAGATGAGGAACTCAGAATAGGGTTTTAATTTTTTCAACTATTTTTGTACTTGAATGGAACCGTAATAGTAGACTTCAACCTCAGTGAAGAAAATATATAGGGACAAGTGGGGTAATTTTATTTACACTCCACTTTCCATTCTATACAACCCACTTTTAAATATATTCTAAATTCAAAATTCAATTTTTTCTTTTTACTAAATACACCCCCACCCCTTTCCATTTCTACCCTTTTTTATTCTCTCTTCTTCTATCTTCACTTTTCAATAAAAAAACCCTAAATCCATCAAATTAACCTCAAATCACTTTTGCTTTATAGTTTTCTAATGATTAAAGGTAAGATTCTTATCTTGTTTTCGATTGATTTTAATTATATTGAGGTTAATTCATGTAAATATAGGTTAAGATTTACAATAAGATTTAAGTGAAATCGAGTATTTTAAAAATAAATTTTTGAGAAGCTTCAATGATTCTCGGATTAAATCTTTTCAAATATCCATTTTTGAGAAGCCTTCTAAGAACTTATGAATTTCTTATTTTTAATCACTGAAAAATTTACTCATACAAATTTATATCCCATGAGTTGTTTAAGAATGTCAAAAATATATATGCTTAGGGATACAATTATTTGATCATGTGTGTGAATGGAATTAAAATGAATATTCTCAATCATGCATGGCACGAATTTGTTCTTTCTCTCGAGATTTCAGAAAATAAAGAACATCCTCTTTTGGTTTTACATGGGTAAAAAGGTATTCTTGATTTTTTAGTCTCAAAACAAGAACACTTTTATACCCATGCGTGATTGAGAACTAACATATCTGTTCCATTCGCACATATAATCAAGTAAGCATAGGCACATCAATGACTCATGTGTGCGCATGTATGCTATTCTGAATTCGAACATTCTATAGAGCATTGACCTTGACAATGTCATCAGCAAATTAATAAATCCAACAGTAAGAACCTCTAATTTTTTTGCCACCAGGGTATTAGAAGCTAAAAGACTAGAGATCCTTATTACTATAATTAAGCCATATCTTAGAGAAATCAAGAGATTGATTTATTTTACTATTATTTATTTTAAAATTAAATGTATTTATTTATTTTTAAAATTAAAATAAACGTTTAAAGAATTTATAATTAATATATATTAAACAAAAATTATGTATTATGGAAAATAGATTTTGAGATATAAATGACTCTTAGAAATCCATTTCTAAAAATATAATATAATTCTCAAAAATTCATTTTTGAGATTTATGAAAGTGGTTTTGGGATGCATAAGCTATTGAGGATATTTCTGTCATTTATTAAATATTAAAATTAATATTTGCTAAGTAGATTTTTAGGAAAAATATTTTAAAGGTGTACGGAGAAAATTTTGAGTTGTATTTAAAAGTCCTCGAATAATTACTTTAATCGCTAACATTATGTGTTTTTGCTTTTAACCGCCAAACGTGCCGTCCCATACACCTTTTTTCGTGCTTTCATTTAGTGCAGTCAATCATTTGAACTTCATACAAATAGATTAATGCTAATAATATAAGTAAAATATGTTTATGTAAGAAAACCATGCTCTAAGTTTCATTTTCTTTAAATTATTTGCTATGTCTATTCGTAAACTTGGTGAAATTAAGAAGTTACCAAAAATCTTTAAAAATAAAAATTTTATTCAATTTTTATATGTAATCATTTTAAAAAAATAATATTTAATAAATTTAAATTTTAAATTTTAATATTTATAATTTTTCGTCTTGACTAAACTTTGGTATCCTTCACTAAAACATACTTTTAAAATAATTTAATAATATATATATATAGAGATATAGAATTTGAATATTTAGATTGATAACATGCGTCCCATCGGCAAACTAAAGGACATGAAATTAAGCAGTACGAATTCAAAACAAACAGCCTAATGACATAGAAACAGACAAATTTGAAACCAAAGAAGTGTTCTCCAACTGATTTTAATATATTAATTAATATTAAATACATAGTGATAGTACTGTACATGGACACACAGGCTTGGCTTTTACTCTCCCTAGGGGCAACGTTGTTCACTCCCACCCAGGCACTATAATTTACGCGATCCAATTTCATACAGCTCGTTTGACCACATGCCACGTAGCGATTGCCCCCTCATCATTGAATCTGGCCCTCTAGTTTCTCTCGCCTGTAACCCGGCCTCATGTCTTGATGTCAACACACTGATTTCTAGCGCTTCCAAAACCCTATGTACCTAGCAAACATTAACCTAGCTAGCTACTTGTATCAACTTTTTACTGCAAAATTACCTTATTTTCAGCCTTTGATTCATCTGTTTGAGGCTGCATAGTTTAGCTATGGCATGATATTATTGGAATTAAAGAAAGTGATTAGTTTAATCAAAAAATAAGAAAGGAAGAGAACCATGCAAATATTGGATGGAGTTTAATGACTCAGTTATAAGAATTAAAGCTTCATGATCAAATAAGTCTAATAGACACAAGTTAATCAAATTGGTAAGATATTACCTTTTTTTATTAATCAAAATTTTATCATTATAGAAGATTTTGAGAATAAAATATTGAATGAATTAGGCATCGAGATTATACTCTGAAATCATCCAAACTCAAGTAAAACTTAAAGACATCCACAGCTATATTATATATATATATATATGTATGTATATATAAAGCTATATAGATATGTATATATGTATATATAAACAACAATAAACTTTTTATGGATGTGAATAAGAGAAAGAGCAATACATGATGTTAGTGAGAACTTTTGGAGGAGCAGATTCTTGGTTTAATCAATCCAATTATCATTGGATCAGTTGTAATATATACATATGATTTTCATAACTTATAGATCCATAGATATATCACTAGATATAATTTAATGAGTCACCTTAATTTTTTATTAAGGTGTGATTGGTCACATAATTAATTTATCCTTTTAAACATATTTTAAGCTTAATTAAAGGTCTTTAAAAAAATATTTTTTGATTTACATTTTTAGAATTAAGTTCAGGAGTTCAGTTATATATGAGAAAAACTATAGCAACCCTATACGCCTATCCAAGAGATGATACCATTTAATTTTAAATTATCCTAAAGATATTTAGTTCTAATGGTCTTCTATTAAATTTTAACATTTAAATATTGAAAATAACTTTTAAAATTCGTCATCAATCGGGTAAAATTTTTTAAAATATTTTTTCACCTCAAGAATATTCAAAAATTTTATTTGTTTTCTTAAAAAAGCTCCGTCGTAGGAAAAAGACAATCATTTATTTTGATTATTTATATTTTTCTTTATTAAAAATATATCTAATTTCCACAATTCTAAAGAATTTAGACATATTTTCTTACCTAAAAATTTCTTAAATAATCATCCATTTGTAATTATTAGAAATTTCATCCTTGAATTTACTTTATTTTAAATTTCATTTCTAAATCTAAATTTTCATTGTATTGAGACATATATAAATTTTTCACAATTCTAGAAACATTTGGAAACATTTTATAACCTAAAGATTTTTAAAAAAATCAACCATTCTTGATTTCTTATAATTTCATCCTCAAAATTTACTTTTATCATTTCTAAAACTTGTCATTTCTATCACTTATTTTTTTATTATGTTTAAAAATATAATTATTAAAATTTTGTCTAATTTTACCACTACTCTAGTAAAATTTTAGAAATAAGTTTATCATCTAGAGTTTTTCATCTAGAAATTTCTTAGAGGATTAACCATTCTTAATCTCTTAAACTCCCAACATCAAATTTATTTTATTATTTATGTTTGTTATTGTTATTATTTTTTTATTTTTAAATGTTTATTGTTTTAATTTTATTATTGTTTGAAAACATATATCAATGTTGTCGTTTAAAAATTTATCTAAATCTCTACCATTCTAGATATATTAAATAGAACGGTTTTATTTAAAAATTACTAGAAATTCAACCATTCTTGATTTCTAAAGATTCCATATTTGGCTAATTTTCATTTATTTTTAAAGACTACATTCTTGTTATTTTTATTCTTGATATTCATAAGTCATTTCCTTAATATTTGAAAATTTTATCTAAATTTTTCACCTTTTTTTAAATATTTAAGATAAAACCTCTCAATTAGAAAATTCTAAGAAAATCAACCATTTATAATTTTTAGAATTTCATCATTGAAATGATAGTATAATTAAAATTATTATTCATTAATTAATAATCAATGCTTTTAAATTATGAAAACATATCTTTAATATGATAATATAAATATAAATCTAACAATATAGATATAAATGAAACAAGTAAAAATATAAAAATTTTAAAGCAAAAAATAATACTAGAATTTGGGTTACTTTTTAGCCTAATTTGATAATAGTTTGAACCAAGCCTAAAATTGCCTTCTGAATGAGCAGAGCCCCAACTGCTATCTGGACCAAGTTTGGAATGGGCTAAAACTGGGTCGTCTGGTGTCATAATATATAAATTCGTAGACCTACTACTAGACATGGATTAAAGAAAGTTGTCACTAATCTTTTTTGTTTAGGTGTGATTGACCACCTAATCGAATTTATTCTATTTAAAGAGAAGTCCCAAGATTGACTTAGGTATCTTTAAATAGTAAATTTTGATCTACGAAATCAGATTTTAGATTTGAAAGTATGATTACATATGAGAAATGTTATATCACCCTCACAACGCCCATCAAAAGATGATACCGGTTTGATTTTAAATTATCTAACCCTTAAAAATGTTTATAATTTACCAAAATATTTAATATTGAAAACTAATCTTAAAATCACTCTAATAATTTGATAGCAATTTAAGATAATTTTCTCACCTCATAAGTATTCATAGAGACTAGCGTCTTACCTTGAAGAGACTCTATCATCGGATTTATTAAAGTATTTTACTCAAAAAAAATTAGTAAAGTCTTCTAATAGTTTGATAAGATTTACTTTGATTCAGATCTCCTAATAGTTTGGTGAGCTTTTATTATAAAAATATTTATGAAATTTTATTTTTGAAAAAATTTATTAAATCTTCTAATAGTTTGGTAAGATTTAATTTAAGATGCAATCCTCTAAAAGTTTGGTAGGATAAAATACAAAACTTTTATTAAAACAAAAAAAATTATTTTTCTTTTTGTAATCGATTTATGAAATTCTTTAATAGTTTGGTAGATTTCATAAAATTTAAATTCATGAAAAATCCTTTAATGGTTTGGTAAGATTCACAAATTTATTTGAAAAGATATTTTTTAAAATTATTTTTAAGCTATTTTTTAAATAAATAAAAAGAATTTTACAAAATAAAAGAATAAATTACTCAAAAAAATCAGTAACATAAAGTAAAAATGAAAATAAAATAAAATAAAATAAAATAAATTTTTAAAAAATTAAAATCAAATAAAATCAAAAATAAAAATAAAATAAAAACCTGTGATCGGCTCGGTTGATCCACGGGCAACACGTGGATCCTACTTGGGTTCACGAGGATCTTGGGCACTCAGAAACGACATCGTGTTGGGACATTATAAAAGTTAATTTTTTCAGTTTTTTTGTAAAAGCATCTAACCTTTTCTCTCTTTAGCCTAAATTTTCTCTATCTTTTCTTTGAAAAACCCAAGAACATTCAACTAAAAACTAGGCAACTCAGTAGTTCCTGGAAAATATCATCAAAATTTCATCAAAAAATTCAAAGTCCACAAGAAAATTCAACAAAAATTCAAACCTTCAAATCCCAAACCCAAATTTTTCCAAAACTTTGTAGAAATCTCCAGATTTTTTTAGAAATTTAAACTCTAATCCAAGAACTTTAAATCCAAATTCTAGCACTTCAAACCTAAACCAAAAACTTCGAACTAAACCCATAATTTGTAAATCCAGAACCTTTAAACCTAGAAACTAAACCCCAAAATTTTTTCTAAAATTTTAACACAGAGTTTTTTCTCCCTAAAAATCAACCGTATCTTGTTCTACAACATTGTGTCCAATTTATAGGCTGCTTTGGATAGCAATTTAGGAATTGAATAAAACCAATCCAAGCTTGAATCTTGAGATTGGATTGTATCCATCATGATATTTGGCCTTAGATTTTGTCAGCTTGTCCAGTGCCTAAATTTTTGCCAATTTGTCCGTTTGAAATCCTTTTATTCAATTCTAAATTAAAACCCTCTTGATTTGGTTGATTGGATTTTCTTATTCAATCACATATCAAGAACAAGAAAGGAAAAAACATAAAAATAAAAATAAAAATAACAATGAAAAATAAAGTTGATAATAATTATAATAATAATAATAATAATAATAATAATAATAATAATAATAATAACAATAGTAGTAGTAGTAGTAGTAGTAGTAGTAGTAGTAGTAGTAGTAGTAGTAGTAGTAGTAGTAGTATAATAATCGACATCAATTGACCTTGAACACAGATGGGTATTTATAACTGTCCCTCTTTACACATTTTTATTAGACAAAAATAATGCAAAGACCTAAACATCTACTCTATTTCAGCCCAAAATCAAAGTCAAATTTGTAAACAAAAATGATTGGGATTGAGTTACGAGTCAGAAAGGTGATCTGGATCGAGTCAAGATCAAATGATTGTAATTGAATTGCAAGTCTAGAGAAATGATCTGGATTAAACCGAGATCAAACGACTGAGATTGAACTGTAAGTTTAAAAATGATTTAGATCGAGTCGAAATCGAACGAACGAAATTGAATCACAAGTTTGGAAAAGCTGACTTGGACTGAGTCAAGGTTGCAGTTAGGTGATTGTGGTTGAACCATGGTTAAAAAATGATCTGGATAGAGTGAAATCAAACAACCAGGATTGAACCTTAAGTTTGGAAAGCTGACTTAAAGAAGTTGAGGTTGAAGTTAGGTGACCATGGTTGAACCATGGTCAAAAGATAATCTGAAAAAGTCAAGATCAAACAAGTGATCAAGATCAAATCGTGAGTCAGAAAAATAATCTAGACTGAGCCAATATCAAAACAAGCGACTAAGATTGATCCACAAGTCAAAAAAATGATCTAAACCAAGCCAAGATCAAAACAAACGATGGATAATAATGCATTGATGTAAGTGTATGCCTTATCTAGGACGCAAATTGACAATGGAGTATTTGCACATCATACAACTTGGGTTGAGACCAAGGCAGACTTATCTAAAAATAATATGAGTCTATCATTGGTCTAAATTCACTAAATAAAGACATAAATAAAGTGGGCTAAAATAAAAAGATTGTGTTCATACTAGTTGAAAAAAAAAGCATCAATATGGATGAAATTGTAGTCAGATTCATTATAATGTAATCTACAAGAGTAAATGGGCATATTATGTTCACATGCAAATCTCATGATTTTAAGCATGATTCTATCAATGCAATATGAAAGTTTCCATGCTTGGAAGGATATTCCTAACCTATATATTTTCTATTATTCTTTGGTAGAAGGCAAAATAAAGTTTTCTTTATCCTTAAGCAATATTTTAAATTGTTCTTCAAATTTTATATCTTTTAGGTAAATTTTTTAGGTTGGTGAACTTTTATTGTTCTGTATCCTCGATTAGAATTCTTAAGTAGTGTTTCTATGTCCCTTAGTTTATAGTCTTTGTGGTGAACTTTTATCCCTTTTAATCCAATAATTATATTCTACCATTATTCAAATTATTGTGAGTTATCTTTTTTATGAGTTTTTCTATTCACAGTTAATCTCCACATCTCAAACATCAATTTTTGGTATCAAATTGGTATCAAAGATATGGTAGGTCATCATTGTCAAGCATTAGCAAAAAAGGTTAAAACCAATACCAACATTGTAGCGACTACCAATATTAACCTAAGGGATACCCTCGTAGAGGAGATACAGTAACATATTTTTCAACTACAAATCAGCTACATATACAAAAAGAAAGAGAGAAGATAAAGGACAACAAAGGAAGAACAAAAAAGATGAAGGAGAAACCAATTCATACCATGAAAATAATAGTGATTATGATGAAAGTACCATATCTCACTCATGGCAAGTTAAAGACTATCTATGTAGAAACCAACTTCAACCTAACATATTCATTTTAAAGATAAAGATTCATGAGTTTGAGAGAAAGATGTAACCCAATGAATTCTTAGATTGGTTACACACAATAAAACACATATTAGAATACCATAAAGCCCTTGAACATCGTAAGGTGAAGTTAGTGGCCATCAAACTTAAAAGCATACATATTTTTTATGAGAAAATTTAAAAAAAAAACAAAGGAAAAAAAAGGTAGGAGAAAAATTACAACTTGAAAGAAGATAAAAAGAAAGTTAAAAAGAAAATATCTCTTAGACAACTTTCGATAAAATGTCTTCCTTAGGCTCTATAACTTGAAACAAAGAGATCTGTCAGTAAAAAAGTATACGATTGAATTTGACTACCTCATGTTAAAATATGAATTGGTAGAACAGGAAGAGCAAACTATTGCCCGATATCTTGAAGGATTGAAGATTAAAATAGCAAATGTGGTGCAGTTACAATCCTATTAGACTTTCAATTATGTATGCAAGCTTGCCTTTAAGGTGGAGAGATAACAAAAAGAGGCCCGTGATAGCAACTTAAGATTTAGGTCTAGAGAAGGTTATATCAATAAAATTGGCTCATCCAAAACTATTGTTTCTTCTAAGCCCATTTTAAAACAGCCTCAAAAGAAAAATGAAACCTTAACAAGTAAGCCTCAGTCTAGTACATAAACCAAAAGGTGTATTAAATGTCAAGAGCTTGGACACATTGCCTCAGAATGCTCAAACAGAAAGATTGTGACTCTAATAAAAGAAAACTTAGAAGAAAATAAAAAAAAACTAGTTGAAGAGGATCAAAACCTTAAAAAGAAAGAAGAGGTAACCTATGGTGATTATGAAGCATTTTAGTCATACAATGTAGCTTAAGTACCACACCTACTAAGAAAAAGATTAGTTGTGTAAAAATATATTTCACACTAGATGTACTGCCTATAAAAAGGTATGTGTTATTATAATTGATAGTGAAAGTTTTGAAAACGTTGTTTTTGCATTTATGGTATAAAAATTAAGCCTCAAGACAATGGAACACTCCCACCTATATAAGCTATCTTGGCTATAGAAAGAGAATGAAATCAAGGTTAGTAAGAGATGTTTGGTTCCTTTTCTATAAGAAAAAATTACAAAGATAAAATGTAGTGTGATGTAGCTTTGATGGATGCTTGCTATTTACTGCTCAAAAGACTTTGGCATTATGATAGAAGAGTTTTTTATGATGGTTACTGCAACACTTACACATTTGTAAAAGATGGATGTAAAATCATCCTAGGCCCTACCAAGCCCATGCTAATGCCAAAACCAACCAAACGAGAAAGAAGCAACTTGTTTACCAAGGCCAATTACAAAAAAAAAAAAATTAAGATGGGTTGTACTATGTATGCATTGATGTTGGCTGAGAAAAATAAAAAAATGAAGAGCCCCCTGTAGTGATACAATCATTATTGGTAGAATTTCAAGATGTTGTTCATAAAAAGTTACCGACTGATCTACCACTAATAAGGGATATTCAACATTGCATAGACTTTATCTCAAGAGTTGTTCTACCCAATAAGGTAAAAATTTTCTTAAAGAGTTATGCAGAAAAGAAACTAAAACAATGAGAACTTGTTTTACTACAAATGGAGTTTCCTACAACTATTCACCATGTCAAACCATTTGTTGTAGCATTTTTGAAATTGTTCTCAATAAGAATGTAACCTGTTTTTTGGATTTAAGTCAACTTTATATTAATCAGCATTTTGATAGAGATGTAAAAAAAAAAGAGCCAAGAGTATTAAAATATTTCATGAACAGGTTTAAAATAAAATTTTGCAAAAAAATGATAAATATAAAAAGGTAATAATCATGCATCGAAGACATGTAAAGTTCAAAAAACATGCTTTGGTGTGGATTAACTTGTAGAAAGAGAGATTTCCTCCAAGGAAGTTTGGCAAATTACAACCTAAGGCAAATGGTCTATTAGAATTCTTCAACGGATTAAAGAAAATGCCTACAAGATAAAACTTTTTGACACTTATAGAGTATTTTTCACTTTTAATGTTGCTGATTTGTCACCCTACCACGGTAAGTATACTAGTTCAGACTTGAGGATAAGTTTTTCCAACAAGATTGACACCGGAGTGTTTGCATATCATACAACTTAGGCTGAGAATAAGGTAGACTTATCCAAAAATAAGATGAGCCTATCCTTGGTCCAATTCCACTAAATAAATACATAAATAAGGTAAGCTAAAATAGGAAGATTGTATTCACACTAGCTGAAAAAGAAAAGCATGATTATGGATGTGATTGTGATCAGATTTATTATCATGTAATCTACAAGAATAAATGGGCAGATTATGTTCACATGCGAATCCTATAATTTTAAACATGATTTTAGTAATGCAATCTAAAAGTTTCTATGCTTGGAAGGATATTCTCAGCCTATATATTTTCTATTATTCTTTGGTAGAAGGCAAAATAGAGTTTTTTTTATCCATAAGCAATCTTTTATATTATTCTTCAAATTCTGTATCTCTTAAGTGAATTTCCTAAAGTGGTAAACTTTTATTGTTCTGTATCCTCGATTAAAATTCTTAGGGTGGTGTTTCTGTATCCTTTAGTTTCTAGTCTTGGTGGTAAACTTTTATCCTTTTTAATCGAATAATCATATTTGTCATTATTTAAATTCTTGTGAGTTATTTTTTTTTTTGTGAGTTTTTCTGTTCATAGTTAATCTCCACATCTCAAACATCAATTTTTGGCATCACAAATAAAACATCAATTGTGATACTAAAGTTTCAACAACTTTCTCCCTCATTTTCATTTCTACATATTTCTCGTAAGGAGATTATAAACCATTCTTTGTTACTTAGGATAAGCACTTATCTTCGTCCCAAGGGAAGCTTTCAAAATCAATAACTTTATCACATTTTGAAGATTTCATTTTTGGCCTTCATCCCTTTCAATTCTCTTAAAGTAATATACAATCTCTTATGACTTTACTCAATTATTAATCATTATCCTAATTTTAAAAAATGATATGCGAATTATGCACTTTTTCTATTCATGACAAGGCATAACAAGGAAAAAGCAAATATTGAAATTGAAGCATAAATAGGATGGGCTGAATATCATATATTTGAGGAAAAAGTTAATTACAAATGATGGCTACTGTCGCTACCTTCTGATCACCAATTTAAAGGGTGGGCCATTTCATACCTGACTTAGTCTCTTTTCCTTTGGCTTGGTAATCGAAAGAACTATAAAATCATTAAATCAAAAATCTTTCCTACCTTGTGTTCTCTTTCTCTTTCTTTTTTTAGTTATTGTCTAGTTTTAGTGGCTCCTGTATGGATGAAATTGCTAGGTATAAGTCTAGGAATGTGTAATTTTGGTTTTGATAATTGTTGGTTGCTAGGGAATTTTGGCTATTGATTATTTGTGGTGCTATGTTACTAGTTTATGTATTGAGGCTGTATTTTTAGGTATTTGATGAGGTAAGGAAGTTAGGTTTCTTGGTTTTTTAGAAGCCAATTGATTCTTACAGGTTACTCTATGCTTTTATTTAATTTTTTATGGCTGATTTTGATGGGTGTAGATTGGATTTTGGTATATAGTAATGGTATTAGTGACTGGAAGCTATTTGGTATCGAGTTAAGTTGTCTACTGGTAGTGACAATGGTTTTTGGAATCATAAGGTTTTGAATAGTGTATGTTGGTTTTTATTTAAAAAAAACTAGGTTTTGCTCGATGTTTTACTCCTTTTTTATAAGGTTAACTTGGGAGAGTTTTAGATCAAGCATGATTTAATCTTCAGAAATTTTTGTATTGTTTTTAAAAAAATTAAAATTTATCTTCTACATGTTAAATTTGATTCCAATTCTAATAACACCACGCTTTATTACTGATCTTTCTCAAAATTGATTTTCAATAATTTTTTTATTTTAAGAATTATCTTTTATCTTATTCATTTTTATTTTTTCTTTTTTTTTTTAAATGAAAAGACTAATCAGATAAAATAAAAAAAATATTTATAGATAATTGAACTTAAAATTAATGATAAATCAAAATAAAATAAAAATTAGATAAAGAAGAGATTAAAAATAAAAAGAGAATAATCAAGATAAATATAAAATGAAAATGAAAATCATAAAATAATTAAATCATAAAAACCTAAAAATAAAATAAGAAATATAAAAAATGAATAATTGGACTTGGATTCATTTGAACTCAATCAGTATAAGTCTTATTAGTTTGAGCTTGGATCAAATAAGATGTTTACAATGACAATATATAATTTTTTATTAGGAGAGCAATAATTAAAGTTTCAATACTAACTAAAAATTTTTAAAGTTTAAAGAATAAAGAGTTTTGAAAATTGATTTTAAGAGCCAAAATTAATATATATTTCACTTCAATTTGATTTGATCAGATTTGAATTAAATTCTGACAATTCCAAATGAATTTCGAAATGACAGAAGTAAAAATTATAAAAATTAAAAAAAGATTACTGCCTCACTAACATGAAGCCATAAGTATATGTAAAGAAAACAATTCCAATAAAATTTACTTCAAGTGCACTGTAGGTGACATGGGAGATTGTCATTAAACTTTTTCCCTTTTTTTTCTTTCTTGTATGGCAGATGGGTACATGGGATGGAAGAAGTGCAGCCTGCAGTGAGCAAAGGTTTTCTGGGAGTTGTCACGTGGTGGTGGGCGCGAATGAGGATCCCACAAATTGAAATAAAGGTTCTGCGGCAAGGGAGGGGGTGCTCTAACTTTGTTGTAATAAAAGCATGGACTTGATGCGTGCACTGCATGGGGCTGCATGCAGTACTGGACTGGACTTCATGGGCCACATCTCAATGGGCCCAAAGATTACTGCATGTCGTCAGTAACTCGTGGCTAGTGCTCACTATTTTCACCGAGTCATAAGATAGACATACTTGTATCTATCCATTATATTACAATCATCCATGGAGGGGTTCATTTCCTTTCACGTCACAATAACAAAAAGCTTTTTTATATTATATTAATTAATTTTTTATTTTAAGTTACATGAATCTAATTATTCACAAATTTAGCCATGTATAAATTTATGATTTCTAGTAACCCAATTAATTATGAATGAATACATTTAGAATTTAATACCATTTAAATTTAATATTTTAAATTTATATCTATTAAGTAGTATATATATTCATAAATCAAATCCAGATTGTTCCTATCAATAACTATATGTTTCTTTTGTGCATTCATTTAAACTTTTCAGACATAAAAAACAATTATAATTGTATGATCATATATATATATATATATATATATATATGATATATATATATAGAGAGAGAGAGAGAGGAGATATATGTAATAATAGTAATCTTTCAATATGATAAGTGTATATTTATAATATATACAAAAACATAGATATGGAAAATCTTTTGAACTTAAAAAATAAGTACATTTATATTCAATCTATATTTTAAAATATCATTTAAAAAATTTTAGTATAAATATTAATAAAATTTATCTATTTAAAAATAAGACATCTATTTCAACTCAAATAATTTCATTAAATAAATTTATTTGATAAAAGTGAGTTAAAGCTTACAATTCAGCGGCGTAGCCACATACCAGGTAGCGAGATCAACGGACCCCACTTAATTCTCAAAAACCTTAATTAAGTATAAGTATTTTAGTATATTTTAGTGTAATTTACTTGTATTAATAAAACTAAAATTAATAAAAAATTTAAAAAAGGATAAAAATTTTCAAATGTTACATTTATATTATATTTATATATAGTTATAAATTTTTTATTCAATACAATTTGACTACTAATAAAAATATTCAATTAAAAAGTGAAATGTGTCATATTTTCTAATATATTATCACATAGATAAATCTTTGAATTTTTACTTATTTGAAAATATTATTTAATTACTAACAAAATCTTGTTTCAATGATAAGAGGAAGTCCTCAAACCTTTAAGTCTTTAGTTTCAAGTCCCAACGAATTTGAATTTTATCCGAAATTACTATTAATTGGTTGATTGTTAATTTGGTTTGCTTATTAGTTTCTTTTCTTGATATATATTAAAAATTATTTAATTATAAATGTAAGTTCTTCAAATACATTTAAGTTGACAAAAATTATTTAGGTTCATATCTAAACACATCATTTGTCTTTTTAAATAAAAATAAAAATAATAACATAATAAAAATGAAAATGAAGCCCAATTTATTTATAAAATTCAAAGATGATAAAATCATAGACATGAAATGATATTTTGTTGTCATTGTATTAACTTTTAATAAGTAACAAAATAATATACTCTATAATTTTATAAATTTAAAAACTTCGTGCTTCTCTTTGTTATTAGAAACTGTAAAATATTTGAGTTTTTTAACTCAAAATAATCCAAATAATCACAGAATATGAAATTTCAGAATTTAAAATTTTTATTTTAATTATTTTAAAAATTGTTTTCGGTCAATATTTAATTTACTTAGTTATAAATTACATGAGTTTTATTTATATTATTTTTAATGAATTTTTACTTATTTTAATATATTTTTATTATGTTAATTTCATGTTATTAGTATTGTTAAATGGCTATTAAATTATATTTAGATTTACAAAAAAAATGATTACTATTAAATGTTAAAAATTAAATATTAGTAAAAATTTATATTGCTACTGACTTTTATGTTTTAACTCTTAATTTCATATTTATACTCAATTTTAGATATTTTGTTATATTAAAAGAAATTTATTTTATATGCTAAAAGAAAATACTTTCAAATAGTTTCAAATTACTAAAAAGGTTGCCACATAACTTAATTTTCTTAAGATAACCCACGAAAGGTTAGCCTTGTTAAATTTATATTTTTTGGTTAAATTTTGAATTTTGAATATTTCTTAAATTATTAGGATACTAAGAGAATTGAGTGATTTGCTGCTTAAATTTCGATTTAATGCACAATGTAAGTGACTTGATATTCTTTCGGTTTTTATGTTTCTAAAAATCAGCTTCAAGATGTTTAGAGTTTAAATAAATAATATTTATTGTTTTGTCCATTTGTGATATACTTTTAAAGTATATTGTTTTATCTATTTGTGATATACTTCTATCCTATTGCATTAAAAGGGTTGCTGTGATTTTCAAATCTACAAAATTATATCCTTTACAAGTTAGTTAAAAATACTAAAATTCTTGCTAACAAATCTTGTAGAATCAATATTAAAATACTCAATCAAAAGCTATACCAAACTAAAAACAAATGCTAATTTTGCTAGTCCAAGTAGTTGTTAAGGTTAAACCTTTTAAGATACTAACATTGAAATCTAAAAAAGTAAAAAAAATTAAAGGAATGAGTATGATGACTAAGCAAGTAACTGACATCCCATCAGTTAGATTAAGTATACCACAAAATATTTAGGCCAAAATATTAATTAAAAGATTAAAAAATATTTTGGGTAATCTTATATTGACAAACATATTCTTAAAACCGGATTTTTAGATCACAAAATGGAAACAAATATCACAAAATTATAAATTTTATCAGTCTCCCGTAACATACTATGACCACACTTAATCCTTGTGGCATAGGTCTAAATAAAAAATTTCCTTCTAATGCAATAGAACAAAAGTATATTAGAAGTAACTTCTTGTCATGTGGCATTACCCTCTCCCCTAAAAACTAGCTTATAAGGGTGTGCAGCGCCAACGTTTTTATACCCTAGTGATGCTTCTTTCATGTTCGATATAGGATTGGAGTACCTTGCCTACTCCCCTAGAGCGTTTAACATGACATTCTCTCTCACTCAACCTTCTGATGCTTTCATCACGAAGGCTGTTCACCCTGTCTACCCCTTATTGAGGATTTTGGCATGGGTTGAACGGTTCAGGGCATGCTCTAATACCACTTGTTACGTGGCCATTGCCTTTCCCTTTAAAATTGACTTATTAAGGTGTACAACGCCAATATTTTTATACCCTAGTGACCTTCCTTTCATATTCGATGTGAGATTAGAGTACCTTGCCTACTCCCTTGGAATGCTTAATGTGACATTTAAATTCAAAAGATTAAGGCAATTACTGTGTCCTTTGCTCTTTTAATAATTGATATGGCATTTGGCCATAGTAAGCAAACAACGGTGAGAAGTGTTCATCCAAACTAAAAGTATCAAAAAAGTCACATATAATTGGGAATATATGATAAATTATGTAGAGAATAAAAGAGGAAAAAAGAGAATTCGACAAAGGATAGAATAAGAATTCTTATAGGAATATCTTGCTTTGGTATTTAAGGATTTTTATTATGAATATTAAATAAATTTCGAATATGTGATCTTATTTCTGACCAGTGAATCAAGTAGTGATCTTCTGTAATGTGTCCATTTTGTTTTCACAAATTCAAGTAAGTTTTTTTTTTCATATTATTGATATATGATTATTTTATGATTATTTTCATACTATCCATCATTGGTATCAAAGCCATAAGGGCTTGCTTCTTGGTTATTTTATTATTTTCTTAAAACACCAAAATTGTTGAAGTATTCTTGAGTTTTTACCAGAATACATCCAAAAGTCTATGGAAGAATTACATAAAAGTATGTAGTTTTATTGTAGAAAGTTGTTGTGAATGTTTTGAAACATTCAAATCCAAGATACCATTGTTGTTAGGCAAATTTAGATTAAGAAATTTCAATTTCCAGAATGGGTGTTCGAATGCCCAAACAAGGCATTTTACTACCTTAGGCAAATGTTTAAAATTCAACAATTGATTTTTATCGAAAAGTCGATTGCCTTCCCTAGTGATTTGATTGCCCTTTTGTTTTTTAAAAAAAAATGTTATTTTTTTTCTTAAGATTGGGCATTCAACTACCTCCATAGGTCATTTAACTATCTAAATGTTATTTCAAATAGATTGAAAAATCATGGCCTTCAACTACTTATCATGGCAATTAACTACCCTATAATATTTTATTTAAAAATGATAAATTTTTCAAAATTTTGAATGTTTTGTGATTGGCTTTGGGAGTATAAATTACACAAGAATGATTACAATATATTTTAATCATTGTGAACTTGTGTTAATTGCATGTTCATAAAATTTCTTGCATATATGTTATAGAAAATCATGATAATGATTGTGAGAACTCTTATTGTTATAAGAATTATGGCACAATTGCTTAAAAGTTGCTAATTGAATTAACACAATACCAAATGGATCCAAATGATGATGATTTTGTGAGATGTTTCATCAGGATTAACGATATAAGATTAAAGAGTTGATCTTACGTAACAACATGCATATAAAAAGAATCTAAACATATAAATGATGTTCAATAAATGCACTATTTACTAATAGATAAAAGAATTCTTTTCGAAGATTTTTGTGTCTAACAAGAAGAAACATCCCAAATTTGCAACTTTGATAAAAATTTTATGAATATATGAAAAAAAGACAAAAAGGAATGTGACCTTCTTTATTGGCTTGTCTCAATAATGAAACACAAAAATTTTTGAAAACATCATAAATGAATAATAAAATATAAAACTGTCAATAAAATTTATGAATTTCATCTTAACACTAGACAAGTGATATGTATTTGATTGGGAATCGAGATAGATCTTTTTCAAGAAATCATTGACTCTTCATAAAAGTAATGTATTAAGAAAATTTTTGAATGATTCAACATGCAAGACTATAAGCCAA